>JAYMTF010003871.1:0-14275 GCA_036897485.1 Pelargonium nanum | reverse complement strand
CACAAACCGAAAGGAAAGACGTGTTAAAGAGCATAATTTAGGATAGGATAACCCGTGTGAAATACGAGTTATCATCCATCCACTTCTTTATGGGTGGAACCTATTCTCATGGGAGATCACTCAGTACTTAGGCTGAATTTGAATGCTTCCCATCATATAAAAAGAAGATTTAGATATGAAATGGCTTGGGAAAGAGAACCGTTTTGTCATTTTGTTACTAACCAATCTTGGTCTATTCCGTGTTAAGGAACTCCTATGTTTCGTGTTGTCAACAAACTTAGGAATACTCGTCTACAACTAGGGTCTTGGAGTAAGCCGAAAGCTTCCTCCTTTAAATCAAGGAAGAAAGCTTTGGAGACTAAGTTTAAGACTGTCCAGGAATCAATTTAGTCCAATCCTAACCCTCGTCAATCTCATGAAGTGTCTCAATGGGCTTTAGCTTCTCAAGAATATGAGGTTTTATTAAACCAGGAATAGGATTATTGGAGACAACGTTCTAGAATTAAATTTATGTCTCAAGGGGATAGGAATACCAAATTCTTTCATGGTATTGCAACTTGGAAGAGGAATAGGAGCCGAATTCAAGCAATTCGTGATTTCAATGGTATATGGATTCAGGAGTCCAACCTCATCCATGACCAATTCACAAATTCAATTAAACAGATTCTATCCCCTCAACCTCCCTCCTCCTCACCTCAATTGCAGCACCAAGCTCAACTTAGGATTTGTTCCTTACTTAATAGGGTTTTAACTCAACAACAGTCTACTTTTCTGGATCAACCATTCACGGAGTCCGAGGTGAAATCTGCAGTTTTTGTAATGGATGGGAATAAGGCCCCCGGTCCTGATGGTATTCCTGCTAGGTTCTACCAAAAATGGTGGTCTGATGTTGGTCAGGATGTGTCTAATGGAGTTCTTTCTTTTCTAAACTCTGTTCATCTTCAAAGAGATTAATCGTACTTTTCTGGTGTTTATACCTAAGAAAGATTGCCCTGAGACAGTCTCGAATTATAGGCCCATCAACCTATGTAATGTGTTGTATAAGATTGGAGCCAAGGTGTTAGCTAATAGATTGAGAACTGTCCTTCCCCATCTAATTTCTAATTTCCAGATCAAGGGGCGTAGGATTCATGATAATATAATTCTTGCTAATGAGGTTGTGGAGTTTATTCAGAAATCAAAAAAAGGGAAAATGTTTTCGGGGAGGTCTCAAACTTGATATTAGTAAAGCTTATGATAGGGTCAATTGGGAGTTCTTGCTAGGCTTTATGAAGGCACAAGGGTTTTCTCCTAAATGGATTCATTTGATCCGTCAATGCATCTCCACAGTGTCTTTCCAAACATTTCTGAATGGCAGTCCAGGAGTTCCTTTTTCGTCTTCTTGTGGTCTTCGTTAAGGTGATCCCTTATCACCTTATCTGTTTTTTATATGTGCGGACGGCCTTTCTTATCTATTAGATGAAGCAACTAGACTTAAGCAATTCAAGGGAATCCAAATCGGAAGAAGTTGTGAACGGCTTAGTCATCTAATGTTCGCTGATGATGTTTTTATATTCTTCCACCTATCCCTACAATCAGTTTCCACTATTTAGCGCATTCTCAATGAATACTCATTAGCTTCAGGACAACTGATAAGTCTAGAGAAATCTGAATGGTTGATTAGCCCCAATGTTTCTCATAGGATATGTCGTATTTTCAAAGGAATATTGACAGTTCGAATAGTATCCCAATTGGGGAAATATTTGGGTTTTACTCAATTTGGCTCCCAACCTAAGGCTGTTTTACTTCCTACTCTAAAGGAGAAAGTGCAGAACCATTTAGCCTCATGGAAGCTAAATCTTCTTTCCAAGGCAGGGAAAGTAACTCTCATTCAATCCGTTTGGTTGGCTCTTCCAACTTATTCTTCTGCTTTGGTCTTGTTTCCAAAAAAAATTGTCTCCTGGTTTAACTCTTTTATGGCTAATGTATTATGGTCAAGTCATGTTTCGTCGAGAGGAAAACATTGGCGATCCCAAGCTATAATCCAGCGACCAAAGTCAGAAGGAGGGTTGGGAATAAGGGAGTTAAGGTCCTTCAATATTGCCATATTGGCTAGTATGTTTTGGAGAATTGCTTCTCATCCAAGTTCTTTTGTTCACAATCTTCTGAAAGCTAAATATTGTCAGAATGGGTCGATCTGGGATTCATCTAATCGATCCCATTCTTCCTAGGTATGGTCAGCTCTATCTCAAAGGAGGAATTTTCTTATTCCTCATCTTCGCTGGAAAATTGGAACTGGTAATCAAGTCCGATTATTTAAAGATTCATGGATTTCTCCAATGCCGTCACCTCCAGCTCATCTTTTGGAATCTCAATTAGATACCAAGGTAGCTATACTCATTGACCCTATTTGTCGAGAGTGGAGGCAGGATATGATTGCTCACTGGCTAGGGCAAGATTATGTTCCTGTGGTTACGGCTATAAAGTTATCTCAATTTGCTCCTGTGTCTGATACTGTCTTATGGTCGTTATCGAAATAAGGCAAGTTTAATGTTAAACAAGCCTATTTCTCCTTAGTCAGTCAATCTACTCCACAGATTATTGTGGACAGAGCTCAATGGAAGTGGAGTAAGCTTTGGAATTTAAAGATCTCAGAAAAGTTCAAACTTTTTATTTGGAAATGTCTATGGGATACTATTCCTGTGTCCCAACATCTATTCTCTAAAAAACTGCTTCCTGACTCTACTTGCTATAGATGTGGGGCACACTCAGAATCGATCGTCCACTGTTTATTTTCTTGTCCAGATAGTAGATGTACGTGGTTCTCTTCACCCTATAGTTTTCGATCACATGAATGGAATTCTATGTCTGAATGGTGGTCACGTTGCAACCAATTTTTGAAAACAATATCCATGGATGATATCCGTTTGCATATGATCAACATGCTTTGGGCACTATGGAAGAGGAGATGCAATGCTATATTTCAAAATATCCATCCTGCCCCTTTAGTATCCCTTCTAATAGCTCAGCAAATGACTTAAGAGTGAAAATCCAGTTTCAACTCTTTTGCTCCTCCTGCTCCTCCTTCTTCTAAGGATTGATCAACTATCCCTTGATCTCAATAGAATTTGGATTGAAACAGATGGTAGCTTTAAGTCCAATTCTGGGGGTGCAGGATGGCAAATGATGTATGGCTCTCAAGTTTTAGCCCGTTGTGCTTTTTCATGTTCCTGTGAATCACATTTGGAGGCGGAGGCCATTGCTCTTAGAACGGCTTGACTTTTCTGTTTGCACTACAAGTTATTATCAGCTCTTATTCTAACAGATTGTGCCAATTTACACAGGTGGATTCAAACTGAAGAATGTATGGATACAAGCTGCACTTATGTAATGGAGGATCTTTTGTTTTTGTTCAAATAGTTTTTAGTAAGTAGAACTAGGGTTGTAAATGCCCATCACTTGGCATCTTTTGGTAGAGCAGGATTTTGTAAACTCTGGATATCCCAGGATCCATGTACTGCTACTGCTTCATATATAATATGTTTGCGTCTTTTTCTAAAAAAAAAAGTTAAAAGAACACATGCATTATGAATTAAAAAGAGCCCAAATATCTTAATTGAACGGCCCTAATTGGGATAATTACTGAAAACTACCTTGTACTTCACACGTTTTGCAACAGATTACTCTAATCTTTTTTTCGCAACTTTTGACTACCTTTAACTTCTAAATTTTGATTCCGTCCATCCAAATGAATGAAATAGACGAAAAAACACCTTCTTATTTATTGGTCAAGAACAAATTTATAAATGTTTGCCGGAAAATTCAAAAATTCGCCGAAAAATTCGCTTATTTTTTGTTCAACCAACACAAATCCAACACAAACCCAATACAAATCTAACACAAACTCAAAACAAATCCAACACAAAACTAATCATAAATTCAACAAAAAAACCAACACAAGTCCAACACATATCCAACCCAAACACAAAATTTGTCCAAACAACACAAATCCAACACAAGTCCAACACAAATCCAACCCAAACTCAAAATTTGTTCAAACAACACAAATCTAACACAAATTTTAACATTTGACACAAATCTAAAAGTACAAGGTAGTCAATAGATAAAATGGACAAAAGGTAGTTAGGTCATTTCGCCATTTAACGGATAGAGGATGGGCGGAATCAAAATTTAAAAGTTAAGGGTAGTTAAAAGTTACGAAAAAGAAATTTAAGGTAATCCGTTGCAAAAAGCGTCAAATACATGGTAGCTTTCAATAATTATCCCACCCTAATTTAATATGATTTCTAGTCCATACTTTTTGAAAATTTTGGTTCATCCTTACCTAAAATACCGCACCAAGAACAGGCACATCAGTAACATCACGCAATAGCAAACTTTCTGTTTCTGCCTGTTCATCAAACAACATTACCAGTAGTTACATTTTTCTTGGAGCTGCTTTCCAGTACTTGGACAAAGAATGACAAAACTTTTCATCTAACCAATTTTGCCTAAATTAGATTGTCTAATTTCTCCACCCCTTGGACTGAATGGCCCTCTTCCACCGAGACGAGGACTTTGATCAACTTTTAGTTCACTTACACGAGGAGTAAGCACCTTGTCTGAGAACCGTGGGCTCTGGACGGCACTGTTTGCACCGGAACCAGTTAACTTCAGACTCGACATTCGTCTAATCTCTCCTCTGCTACGGGTTATTATGCCATCTAATATCTCTCCATCATCTGCAAACGAAGTTGACCGACCCATCTCTCCCTCCTGATACAATGAAGCTAATTAACATCTTTATGCCAAAAGCCATAAGAGAATAATCCTACAGGAAAGATACAATGTAGCGGGACAGATTTCGTTTTGCACACCATTTGTCCGAGCACTCTAATATGTGCATCTCATATAATGTAGCTATTTGTTAGGGTTGCATATAGTTAACTTAAAGGTCTTGGATTATTTCATGCTAAGTAGTGCAGAGGATGATATGTTGTATGGAAGGTTAGCTAAATTTGAACTTATAAGGGCATAAAACACTTACACTGACACAGTTGAACGATAAAGCTGGTGCCTCTTCATACTCTGCGGCATCTAAATCTTGAAGGTGTGCTCCTTTGAAAAACTTCGGTAAAATGTATTGTCTCACAGGAACCAGAGCCATGATCATCAGAGGGAAAAGAACGCCAGCCAGCGGAACCCATGTTAGTCCAAAACAAATGAGCAAGTAGGTGGTCTGGAAAATTGTAAATAGAGCAATTGTCTTGAAAGGTACACTCTCAACAAAGGTAGCATGGTAATCCTCAAGTACTCTGAAACAAACGATAGTAATTAAAAGCAGGCAAAAAGTTTTGCGTCAGTTTATAACATTATCAATATGTCGGAAAAGTAAAAACGAACTCAGAGAAATAAGGATCGAGAGGTTACTTACTTGTATCTTCTACTTGGAGCAGTGAAAAGCAGCAATATCCGCTCCCAGAACTGGTTACCTGGTAAGCTTTCAATTGCCATGAAGGCAAAATAGCCCCAGAGAACGGAGGTCGGGATCTTTTTCAGGAAAGGCATGGCTGCAACACATCCTCCTACCATTACAGATTGGAGCAGGTTACTGAGTCTCTGTTCTTTCACCTCAACCGGCAATATATCGTCAATCTCCTTCTCAACATCAAACACAGTCTCGTCAACTGGAGCATCCATGTAACTCCCCACGCCTGATGCCATTTGAATTGTTGATTCTTTCAGTTCCTTCAATCCCTGTTCATAAAATAAAATAGTAAGCAGTTCCACGATGGGTCAGATATTAATATTCATGCACTAGTTAGATCTTTGGCTTTGCCTTAACGTTATTGTACCCGTGCTGAAGGTTCTTGGTAGACTAATGGTGACTGCATCTGTTGATAGGCTTCTTGCATGCTTCCATATACTTGCCCCAAGCTTGCATTATTCCTCATACATTTGCGTGCTGTGGCTACAAGCCTATTACGAAGCAGCTGTGTAACAGGTATATTTTGATGTCAAGATAAACATTTCTTTGCATCCGCGCAACTGCACACGCATCATTCTCATTTATCATATAGATTTTTCAGCCAAGCGTTCATATGCCTACCTGGTGTTTCAGTGTTGCCAAACTTTTAGTGTGCATAGGAGATTGTGGAATTACACCATTTGATGGAGGGATCCCGAGAAGTCCACACACTATAACCTGTTATGTAATAAAAAAAACTTGAGCAACTAACTCTACATGAAGAAGATGGATACTAAGTTCCATGTTTTACGAATAGATAAGGATACAATATTATCATATACATGTAACAAAGGGAAACATGCCAAGAAGCGCTTTTGTGTACCATGAATCCCAGAAGAAGTAAATCGTAATGGAAAGAAGCTGGTTTTCTCAAATTAAATTCTTTTTGTTGTGCGAGTTGAGAGGCTACACTGTGATCAAAGTAATAAAGCACTGCGATCATTGTTGCAGGAATAAAAGCTCCAATTATATAGAGAACTGGCACGTTTAACATGTCCTGTCAGTTTTTAGAGCAGAGACGAGTCAGATAAAGTGAAGTAGAAAAGAACTTCTCTTGCATGAACTGAAAATTATGAAAAGATAAAATGCTTAGTTATTCAAACCTTAATAACGGTCCAATTCTCAAACGCGCCTGGTGACCATGGATTAGGGCTGAAGAGGCGCCTTGGGATCCCCATTGGAACACTTCCAGTTCTAGTTGGTATATAGGACACAGCTGTCCAGAGCAAAACCATCACTGGCACGCCATAATCTGCTAGGAAACCTCGCAACGAGCCTGTAATTTGTGGACAAGTACTAGATAAATACGTTTTCATACAGACCTGAATGGGAAAATGTGAATCGAAACTAAAAAAGACTAAAAGAAAGTTGAATGTATCATAATATTGTCCAATTGGTCGGGTCTTATTAGGGATTGGTATGCATTTTCATTATGTTCCATGCAATTCTAGTATTTTGTGATTGAACTTATCATTTTTTATAGAGTTCCGTTTCACAAGGGGGATGGTTGATCATCTGCACCTATTTTCTTCCCTCATTGATCAAGAGTGTTCCACATGAAAGTTAAAAGAGAATGAGGTATAAGAAGAGGCCAAGACAATAACATTAGGGAAAGTCGGCAATGTTGCAAAATTCTAACATCACCCGATAAATTTCGGTGATGGAGAGGATGAATTGTTCTTATATAAGTGCGCGTGTGAGTAAATTTTAGATTCTGTGATTTCAGGTTACAAAGATAGTTTTAAACAGCAGACTCACCAGACCCATAGCGCCAAGACCTTGCTTTTCTGCTCTTTAATGCAGTAAGCAGAAGCCCAAATGAAAGAACCAAAGCGAACATTCCATTTGCAAATCTCCACGACGGTAGATACTCAGTTAACTTGGGATCTTCTCTCTCTGGTATGCGAAACTCGTCAACAAGTCCCTAACAATTCCAGTTCAAAACAATAATTAAACACCTAGCAACAAAAAATACAATTTACAAAACAAATCCTTAGAAAGGCTCAAGATAATTCTTCGATAAGTTCAATATTCTATCACCAAATTTCAATCACTGAAGACAAGCTATTCCAAGTGTGAAACAAGGAAATGTGTTACCTTGACAGCTTGCTGCATAAAAAGCATTGCAATAAGAAGGCCAAACAATTCCCCAGCAACGCGAGTAAATCTATTGATGATAGAGCAAGCTCCCAAAATAGCCAGTAGAAACAGCAATGCCGCAGTCCACACGCATACCCTGCCAATGGAAATAATCACATAAAGGTGTCTCGACACGAGTTGAGGTTCAAATAAAAGAAAGAAAGCGCATACCAAGCCGACCATGCGAGAAAGAGCTTTGGCCCCAAATCGGGTCTATCCTTGACAAAATTGAACATAAAGGTGTACATAATTACAGTGGGCTCGGCAACTCCAAGAATCAGCAAAGGCTGACCTCCTATGATGGAGTGTATAATTCCACACAATGCAGTAGAAGCTAATGTTTGAACTGCAGTGAGAACTCCATCTGCATATATATGACAGCACATGAATAAGGTAGATTCAGCACCAATTTGGGTAAGAAAATACAAAGTCCAAACACACATTAACAATTCACTACCTGTGTCTCTTTCCAATTGTTCTCCAAAGGAAATAACTGGAATTGCAGATGCAAAAAAGATATAGGTGGTTGGAGCCAAAATCCTATGAACAATATTTAACTCTATTTGTTAATAAAGAGAAACATAATAAGTAGCAAATAAAGATCTATTGTAGTAGTTAGTAATGGAGGTTGTGGGAAACAAAACCTGAAGCCTGCGCTGAGACCACTAGTCCAGTCTTGCTTGTAGCACATCAACCTTCCTTCAATATCATTCTTGATACCGCGAAATGGCACAAATGTTTCTTCCATTATTGAGATTGAAGACTAAAATGGTGGCAAAATAAACTGATTTATTTATTTATTTATTTTCCATATAAAAATCAGATCTTTGTGAGCTGGGGCAAAACCAACCCAGAAAGAACAATCAAGATTCAATAGCACAAGACAACCCTTTTGGTTGCGTTGGAGGTTCAATGATGGTGATGGGTAATATTTCAGAAAGGGAATGAGAGGAACATCACTGTCTCCAGCTAAAAGAAAAGAAAAGAAAGCAAGAAAAATGGAAGTGATGGAGATTCAAAGTAGATGCAGTGTGAAATACTCCCTCACCAACTCATGTGATAGAGAATGGACAGTAAATGGATAAAAGAAAATGTTGTCTCTTTTTTGGGCTTTGAAATGCATGAGAGAGAGAGAGAGGGAGAATATGCCATTGCCAGTCCATGACAAGCTGGCCTGGGAAGAAGCACCCAAGGACTTTCTTTTGTAGGTAATTGCGGATTTTAGTTCATGGTTAATATTGTAATTCATCAAAAATAACATAGTTGACTCTCAATATGTATTGAAACATGATCATCACACATAGTTTCACTACAAATTTGTAAATCCATGTTATTGAGAAGCAAAAATAACAACAAAAAGTCATAAGTTTTTGTATGAATCTCCTATTTAGACTATAGATTTAAGGAATAATTACACATACCTATCCTGAATTATACAACTTTTAACTTTAGATTCTTTAAACTTTTGAATACTATGAACTATGTCAAACATATTTCCTTCGGTTACCTTTAACGAAATATACCAATAATTCAGTATGTGCCCAACACATGACCATTTTTTTTTTTTTTGAAATTCCAAAATACCCTTCACTCCTTCTTCTTCATTAAATACTCGCCGGAATCATCAAACACTCGCCGGAAACTTCAAATTTCATTTAACAATCCCAAAAAAAACTGTAAAAACTGAAAACAACAACAAAATTCTTCAATATCCACAACACCAAAAACCCTCCGATTCTCTCTCATTTTCTCTTATTTGACTCGGTCAGTTTATCTTCTTCCATGGAGGCCCCATCGAAGAGTTTGAGCATCCACACCCGACCCGAAATCACCGCCAAATACGAGATCCTCAACAGGATCGGCTCTGGCGCCTACTCCGACGTCTGTAGAGCTTGTCGTCTCTTTGATGGCCTCACGGTGGCTCTCAAGGAGGTACGCTAGTACCAGTCTGCCTACCACAAGATTGAGGCTCTTCGTTAGCCAGATCTGGCAACCACCACTTCTACCTCCTCTTCCTCCTTCTCGTCGACGACATGCATAGTGGCTGGCCCAGATCTGTGGTGCACGGTGGTCTAGATCTTGTCATGCACGGGGGAGATGGAAGAATCCGGCCGCCGACAAGATTTCCATTCGAGGCTAGATCAGAGAGGTAGACCAGATCAGAGAGCGAGGCCATGACATCAACGACCATAACGGGTACAGATCTGGCCGATGGAGAAGGAGCTGGAGACGGAGGGGGTGCCAGAGACGGAAAGAGAGGCTGACTCGGTTTGTTGTTTTGTTTTTAATTTTTTTATTAATTAAATTTTAAAATAATAAAAATTAAAATTAAAGGGTAAAATAGACATTCAGACACTTAACAAACGGAAAATTAGACGGATAGATGTTTGACATAGTTCAGTGTATCCAAAAGTTAAATGCAAAAGTTCAAGGTATACAAGGTTAAAAAGTGTATAGTACAAGGTAGGTAAGTGTAAGTTTGAATGATTTCATACAATATCATGAGTAATAAGGTTTTACTTCAAGAGTTTTTTTTCATATTTAAAAACACATTTTATCTTATATTTGAGTTTATTTGAAATTTTATAAAAAAATATTACTATAACATTTTATCACGTGTTCAATGTAACTAAACTTTAACTTTACCTAATATGATATTTTGATTTTAAAATTTTACCCAATATGATGTTCACCGTTAGCAAAAGTAACTGATCTATTATTTTTTGTTGATCTGACAGTTTTATAAAACCTAAATTGATAATGCTTTTTCTAGTCTATCATTTGTACGACTAAAATGGTTTTTTTTTTTTTTTAACTAAATGATGAAACATGGAAACTCTTAAGTGTGCCTGATGATTGTAACCGTGTCGTATGGCTCCCGGGCACCTCATCACCTCCATCAAACAACGGCGTAAACGAGGCTCAGCAGACTTTCTCCTGGAACGCAATTATGCAAACTTGCTCTCGGAACGCAGTTTCGCAGACTTACTCTCGAAACGCGGCACCACGTACTCGATCAGGGAAAGTGGCTTCGCGGATTTGCTCTTAGAACACGTTTTCACATACTTGCTCCCAAAAGACGTACGCCTGATGCAAACTTACTGGTGCGTAATTTCGGCAAGTGTACCGTAGTTGTACAAGTAATATAGAGCTGGAAAGTCCCGAGTATATCGTCTCCATAGGGAACGATGGCGGTAATAGAGTTGGACTAAATTGTAGTGTTTAAACTACGTAAAGCATTAAATCAAATCAAGGAAGTGGTATTGTGTGTAACTAAACAAGTGAATAAGATAACAATAGCGTAAAGACAGGAATTAAAGTTGAGATGTTATCAAATGTGATAAACGTGGTCGAGATGCAATTGATTTATAGTGGAGTAATGAATTAATTAGTTACTAAAAGAAAGTTGTGTAATTTCTCGTTACCCGAGCCCGCTCAAGTACTTGAGTGTCCACATGAGGCTCACTCGAAACTCAACGTGAATACGCCGGCCATGGATCGACCTAAGCGCAATTTGCTCCCCCAGACATATGATTGCAAGGGGGTCAAATACACGTTGGCTATGCGATAGGCTCTATGAAGGGCATGGGGTGCTCTAAAAAAATGTTACTTCAATAGAGTCATCCCACTAGGTGATTTGATCCGCACGAGCAACCCTATGATCAAGGTGAAGCCCGCGTTGTGATCAAAGTCATGGATGATCAAACCCTTACTAGGCATTGCATGCAACGAATCACCACAATGGAATTCAAATTAAAACTATACTAAATCAAAGGACTAATTAACACATCACACCAAATCAACTACATCCCTATCACTATGGATTAGTTGCACATAATCATAACAATAACAAGAATGGACAAATAATCAAATAACATATTATTGACTAAAGTCATAGAATCCAACAAATAAGCAATTGCAAATTGAAATAAGCAAAACTTAAATGTAAGAGAGTATGAACTAAAAATAGTAGTAATCCAAATCCCTAACTACTAGTGTGGTTGGAAGTCGATGAACGAAGATGAGTCTTGTTCTTGATATGCCTTGATCAACACTAGGAATCTACCAAAACTATCGATGTGGATGGGTGAGAATGAATGGAGGCTCTGGAACTGGTGGGAGAAGCCTAGAGAATGAGGGAATAAGGGTGGACGCTAGCAGAAACCGAACTTTTCAACTCTAGCTCCAACTTTTCTTTTTATAGAGACCGTCTTCGGCGCCACGGCGCAGAACGTCAATGTCGCGGCGCTGAGCTCCAATGTCACGGCGCAACTCTCTGTTTTGGCTCTTTCATTATTGACTCGGCTTTTGCAATTCCTCTCATTCCCCGAACGTCTTCATAATGACCTGAGAATTTCCAGAACACTATAACACGAATAGTTGGGCAAAAATAAGCTTAAATTAATACATTTCATGCAAAACACACCAAAGTCAATTTTCACTACGTTTAAGCACAAAAACATGAATTTGAGGCAATTAGCATATAAAATAGGCAAATCACGGGTGAAATACGAGAAAATGAGGTCATACATAGCATGATTTGGTGTTTAATAACTAGTATAAAATGCTAGTTATCACTTACCTCAGTCCAAGGATAAAGTCTCTGTAATAGAAAAGTCCATGGACGAAGCTTCCAGACCGTATCAGTCCAAGGACGAAACCTCTGTACCAAAACAGTCTAAGGACGAAGTCTCTGTACCGAACAATTTCAAGTACGAAGCCTCCATACTGGACAAGTCCAAGGAAGAAGCCTCTGTACCACACAATTCCAATGACGAAACCTCTATAACAGAAAGTCTTAGGGCGAAACATATGTACAAGATGAGTCCAAAGATGAATCACCCGGACCGGACGAGTCCAAAACAAAGCCTCCAGACCAGACGAGTCCAAAACAAAATCATTGGATACTAAAGATGGTAATTGAGGTCTTCACACACTAAGGAACTTGCCTCCTTCAAACACGTCCACATCCAAGGCTATTTGGAAGTTCTCTTGGAAAATTTAGGACTTCGGCCTGACTTGTATATCGAATACGCTTTCTTCTGTCACAACATGTTCATATCCAAGACCATGGGAAGCTTGCCCGGGCCATTAAGGGGCCTCGTCTTGAACCTTATCGCAACACATATTTCCCTTCCACGATATGAATAGAGCCATGGCTTAGCTTGTGTCGCGACATGGTCAACGCCATAGCCACACTCATGTCGCAATATAGGAAATTTGAGTTCTAACATGGACAGATCGCTACCCAATCTGTTGTTCAACCATTTCTGTCGCATCTGATACACTTTCGAATGTTCGAGGAAGATCAAGACGCTTATTGAATGTGTTGAAAAACTCGCATTGCCTCCACATGCCATCTAGGAGGCTTTTTTATTCACCAGAGAAATGCCAAAACACAGGGCATCTCAAGTATTTCAAGGGCCATGTGCCTAAAGTAAAATTCGAGCCCTTAAAAATTCTAAATCGTGGCCGACCGTGAACATATGAAAATAAATTGTTAAAATTAAGAGAAAAATTAGTCGGCTATGGTTATAAATCGTAATTTGTCAATTGTTAAACTTAAGAGAAAAATCGAATTGGATACAATATTTGATTCACTAGAGCACAATAAAAAGAGCAGAAACTCTTTTGTATATGCTATGGCTATTTAAGAGTCGAACCGCCATATGCGATTTTTTATTTTTATGAACCGCAATCGATCGAAGACTACAATTAAACCGCACAAAATTAGTTCATTTAAAAATGAATCGGTTTGGATTTTGATTCTAAACCGACCAAATATAAACAAAATTAAAATTTTGAACACTTTCTCAAGACCCAATTAGAGTCCATAAAAAATCAAGCTTTAAAATTAATCACATTTCTAAACCCAATAAGAGTCATATGTGGTTTAAACTATAATTTCTCAACACTCTTTCAATTATATTAATTGGTACACGTATATGGTAATAAGCTCACCCATAAAATTAAAATATTATAATTATGAATGTATCATAATCAATTCTAAATAGTTACCTAAATCCAACATTATCCAAGTATGGAGAGAAAGATATAAAATACCATAACCATGCCATAAGCTATAGAGTTAGTAGTTGCACACTGGCGTGCCATCTATTGAAGAGGCTCTTGTGGTGATGCCTCCACCCCAGGTTCCTTTTATTGTTGAGATTTTAGGCCAGCCTAGGCAAGGGCGTATGGAGGGGCTAGAGGGTAAGAGGAAACGGGTTCCTGGCACCACGGACGGGGTAGTCATCTTGCCTGAGGATGAGCCTCTAGCCAAGAAACCGTCACTTGGTGGAGCTTCTGGGTTTGACCTTCCGCCTGTCATTATTCAGGGTAGGTTGGGCGGTAAAGGCAAGAGAATCATGGTTGTGGGTCCAGATGGTGAGGAGGTTCCCCTGGACATGGCTCTTGGTATTGAGCCTGCTCGTCGCCTTGCTCGTGTCTACAGCAAGGTATGCATGACTTCACCTAGCGGCGACGATGAGGACTATGTGGAGGTGGTTGAGGCGGATGAGGATCCTGACACGTGCATATTTGATATATTATTTTGGTGTTTTATCCCTAAGTTTATCTTATATTTGTCCCGGTTTTACATGTTTTAGTTTATTTTATGTTACTTTATTA
>JAYMTF010003870.1:0-14277 GCA_036897485.1 Pelargonium nanum | reverse complement strand
ATATATATATATATATAAAGGCTCCATATTTCACATGTAGACATGTAGTTACGTATTCTACAGTTTTCTCATCTGTTTCAGCTTATTCTAACATTAGGACAACAAACAAAACCCTGAAAATATAACAAGATTTAATATTGTTATGTTATATACATACATCTAGAATATTGACAGTAAGTATACACATGACAAGTATTTTTTAATGTATAATTGGACATGCAATTAATATATTTAGTATATAATTAAATGAATAAAATAGGTAGAATATATGTACCTTGGTGGTTCTTAGGGCAGATTTATTGTGAATAATGCGATATTCATGCATGACCCAGTTGGTTTTCTCTCCCCTGGGAGCTCTTCCTCTATAAAACACTAACGTCTTCTTCATCCCCACCAACTCCGACGTAACGCTGTTGAATATTTCCTTATCTTTGCCGGTGGTTTTCCAGTAACCGGTGTTTGTTGCTCGGTTTGTTCGAACTCCGGTCGGGTACTTCCGGTCCCTCAGGCTGAAAAAATACCATTCCTTTTCTCCCATCTTTGCTTTACCTTTATTCATCATATTCATGCATGTAATAATTATAATCACTATATAAATATATAGTTTGAATGGTAGAACAAATACTTCAAAAACGCACGTAAGAGATTTATTTTGTCAAAATTTTGACAAGAAAATTTTGCTCGTTTGTTGAGAAAATCAAGAATCATGAAGAAAACACATATTGGTTCATGCATATAATTAAGAATATAAGGTATATAAAATCATGCAAACTAGATTCCTTGTATGTATATTTGTAAAAGATTCAAACCTAATTTAGTACATACATTAATCTGTAGATTATATACTAGCTATAAACTTTTCTTATAAATTAAACTTATGTGCAAGAACACAACAAATTAAGATACAGTAAAGAATCATATAATCAACTAAAAGCTTAAACTGATAATCGAAAACTCAATATTAGTTTTATAAAAGAATCAACTCATCAACTAAAAGCTCAAACTAATAGTTGAAGGCTTAATATTAGTTTTATATTCTAACAAATATGCAGATATAGGTACCTGGAAGGTCCCATGGTTCAGATTTATTGAGATCAACATCACCGATAGCCCTTCCGGTAAAATTAGCATCCGATATCTTGTTTATGAGATAGTAAGTGATGAGTTCTTCATCTGTGGGATGAAATCGGAACCCTGGAGGCAACGTTTCGTCCACCTTACTACTACTATTATTATTACTATCTCCTGCAGCTTCCATCTTCCGATTTTCGATTTGCTCTTCTTTCCCTTTCAAGCTACCATCCTTGTTGTTCTGTAAATTAACCAACACAAAATATGTTAACACCAAATACATATCATGGATTCAAAACAACATATATGCATAGAAAAAAGAAATTGTAGAAGCTTACTTGCATGGGGAAGAGATGTTGATGAACTCAGTGTTGGATTATATGGTTTTTGTAATAAAATGTAAAACAGTTGCTGGCAAAAGAGGAAGCATGAATTAATAGGTTTCTTGCAGAGCATGCACAAGAAATTTGATATATAAGGGCTGAGTTGTGCAGGTGCGAAGAAAAAGGATGGGAGTGTGTTTGTGAAGCTCTCACCTACTTTGGGTCTTCTGTCACAAGGTAGACTACGGCTAGTTAATTTCATCAAATGCTACCTTTTTAATATATAATTAGCCAAAAACCATACAAATAAAAATATATATCATTTCATTAAATTTCAATCATACTTATTCCATTGTGTCCCATTAGATTCAAGGTCTCATAATTTCATCAACGCATTTGCTTTACTCATATTCAGCCTGCTAATTAAAACTATCAGATGGTCAATTTTTGTAGAATTAATTGATGGGCGGGTGATATATATTTAGTACTTACGTCTGAATCAAGAATTCATTAGAACTTTTAATGTGTGTGTTTTTTTTATCAGCAAATATAATAACAACCGACTCTCAAACCAAAAACCTTTGAAATAAGCAAACGCCTTAAATTACTTGTCCCGATAATGGTTGTTTTTTTGCATGTTTTATATTTTCATAGTTAAAATGAAGCTGAAATTATTAAGCGGGAATGATCATATAATTAATTAAAGTAATATATTAGTTTGACTAATAACTGTAAACAAAAAATCACTCGGCTGGTTAGTTTATTCTTTCTTTTTTCATGAATTATGTGAACTCATATTTAAATAGTTTACATCATTTGTGAAAAGAAGAAGAATAAGAGACCGATCATATAGATTAAAAAAACCACGATGAAAACATTAGTATTACTCTTTTTTTATGAAAAAAACATTGGTATTACTCTTAACTTGTGTTTTTTAAAATAATTATTTTGCTTTCTTTTCATATGTTCTTTATATTCTTTTTCAAACCTCAACCTGACTAATACTAGTTTTTGTTGCAAGAGCTTTAATAAATTAATGGGAAAAATTCCATTCCATCTAGAATCAACCATGCCACCAATCTCATCAAACAAAAACAATTTTAATATTGGAGACAATAACAAATGAAAATAAGGACAAACCAGAAAACAAAACTTTTGAAGGAATGTGAGAGAAAAAAAGTGTAGGGTCCTGATTATGAGGAAGCCTACAATTAGGAGGGACAAGGGTTAAATTAGTAATTTAGGGATTGATTACTGTGAGGATTAGAGATCATATATGTATACAAAATTAAGAAAGCAATGACATGCAAATAAGACAACATATATATATGTCCACTAATTTACGTAATATCTTGCTTTGACTTCAACGTTCTTTTCTCCAATAGTGTTTTGACACGTCACTGGATTTTGATATTAGGTGGGACCAGGGCAAGGGAAGACTAGTCGTCTGATCTCTCACGTGTGTGGTGCCGCGAAGCACACCAATATTTAAAGCATTAATTCATGGGAGTGGAGGGAGCTTCTTCTTCACCTCACCAGACCACTCTCCTCGATTCCCTAATCAATATTATAACTTTGAATTCTGAATTTTGGTCTCTCTCATTGATGGTATAATTTTCTTTTTATAAATAGACCATACGAATAATGAATGACACGTAGCATCCGAATGTCATATCAACTTATAAACAAAGTCAAGGTTCATAAAACAATTTGAACGTTGGAAGCTTCTTCAATGAAGAAGCGCCAAGTGACACATTACGCTTTGCATGTACGTACGCATCATGGCCACGCACTCTCATGCTTACTCTTGAATGTATTTACATCCAAACTACCTAACCTACTTACAAACGTCCTCCCAACACTCAACTTATATCCATGCATCCATAACACATCATAGACGTTAGGATCCTTTCATAAATGGTAAGCACTCTTATAAAGAGCTCTTCGTTGCTTGAAGGGCACATAGAGGTTTCAATACTATCTGAATCCCGATGATGCTGCTCATAGTCAAATTTGTTTTCAACTTTTCATATGTAGATCGTTGCAACCAAGAATTCTATTTAGAGTTGTTCGTGTCCTTTGAATTTTTCTTGTGAGTCATTTACTCTCACGTCTAACACGGTGTGTCTTAAAATTTTATTTGGGGTCCCTGATTAATAGTATGCTACATTGAGTAGACAACAAGAATCAAACCAAGGAATAAGAGCATAATTTTTTATAAAATACATCGACACGTGGATAAGACGACGTTTCTAGTGCACGAGTTAAAAATGTGCATCAATTGGTTCCATTTATGAGAACTCGACTTAAAAGCCATCGATATGTCTTAACATCCCCCCACAATGGAGACTAGAGTATAAAGCCCAACATGTGATCCTCATACTTCTCAAGGAAGCACTACTTTTTGGGTCCCCCTGGAACTGCGTTAACACCCAGATAAGATAAGAGGTGTTAGAAATCATCCATCGCGATCATGGTGTTCTCCATACTCGAATTGAGTATAATAGAATAAAAAAAATCTATGTTACAATATTCTTACAAATTTGCCTATCGCTGATCATGCTCCGTGTCAGATTCTCACTGAGGGTGCGATCTCCCCTAACTTGATAATGACAGTCATTGGACAAGTCACCACAAAATTACTCTCAAATTTCACTCTAACAACTCCTACTTCTCAGGATTCTCTTCTCTCTCCCTCTAGCTCCATTCAGGGGAGGGGACGCAGAAAGAGTCCCCATTGATGTTAACATTACTTGTTTAAGCCACTGGTCACCGCCACGATGTCCGAAGTCGTGTGGAACCAAGACAAATGAGTCCATGAACAAATTTTAATCTTCTATAAGCTCTCCTAAAAACATGGCAACCAAGGAGATGGGAGAACCAGCACCTCGATCCTGCATGTACAATATTCTCACGGGGAATTTGGGAGCTATGCATGAAACTTTGGATTTGGAATGCAAAATTCAAGATGCGAAAAAATGATGTCATATGCATCCCATCAACTTTACTAAGGAACCTCAATCATCACACTCCTTATAAATACATGGATCAACTTCAACAAGAAATGTCGATCGTCATGCCCATGAAAGAATAAATTGACTTCAACAACAAAGAACTGTCGTCTTGCCTCTAAGAAATGGATCAACTTCACCAAGAATAGGTATAAATCAATTTCACTAAGGAAGGTCGATCTCCATGCACTTAAAAACATGAATTAACTTCATTAATGTAGGAAGATTTCCATGCTTTTGATGGCATGGTTTATCTACATTGAGAAATGTCGACCACTAGCTAGGGTTTCGAAGCGGCTTCACTTATAGACTTTGTAACCATAAAGAACATGAAGAGAAAGATATGATGTGTGGAGCCTAGCCTCCCTTAGAACCACCGAAATGACCCCAAAAACCACATGAACCACTTATTTTTGCCTTTTATTTTTTATTTTAAGCATTTCTTCATTATTGCCCTCTTGTTTAGACCTAGTTCTCCAATTAGAATTGAAATTCATCATTTTCTTTTAATTACTTCTACAAAGCACTATCGTATACTATTGAAATAATTAATATTGTGTTCTTTTTTGAGACAATTTAATGTGTTATTTTGTTTTCATTCCCTTTACATTATTTGATAACTATATGCCTTAATTTTATTGATTCAATTGTACAAATCAAGCCTTATTGCAGTGTATAAATTTTGTGACAAAATAAGATATGCAAGAAACAGTTGTACATTCCATAATTTCATGTATTAGAAACACAGCCGTGCACCTAATACCTTGCACTGTGACACAACTTTTACGTACCAATCTTCTCGGTTCCTCAATATATATAATATAATGGCTTCTTGTTTGACAATTATTTTTATTCTGGTAATTTCTTCTTTGACCTCTCACAGCTTCGTATTTCGTATATACATGCTTGTTACCAGACAGCAAATTGTGTAAATCTTAATCCTGATCAGCTACTCTTCCAAGTAGACCGCTTTAAACAAATATATTTTTAAACAAAGTCTTGGGAAATTTCTTCATCTGTCACAGCTGTACTCTCAGTTAAAAATATAGAAGAAGAAAACAGTAAATACATACAAATTACTTGTAAACAATATCCTAGCTAGCACAACTACAAGTTGGTAAAACACATGGCTTTGTTTTCTTAAAGCTACATATTAGCTATATTTCATTGGTGATTACTGCACTATATATGGACGGAACTGTGTTTTGACAAATTTATAGGGGTGGTAATGGTCTTTATAAATGAAACCGACGATGTTATATATGGATGTAACAATGTTTTGATAAGTTTATAGGGGTTATGTGTCAAAACATAAAAATTCAGGAGGAGTATGTGTGTTAAGTGACTACTACGTAGGGGATTTATGTAATTACCTCTATAATTTTTTTTACAGTAAAGAACGACAACAAAACAATGAATTTCAAAAGTTGAGGATACTTAGAAAATGCTTCTTTCAATTTCCATGCGATCATGTTCTTATTGCTTCCACAATGTATGCAAGTTTGTTTATTCAAATTGAGGATTGATATTTTTATCTGAAAATCTAAGTTGGCTAGAAAGTAACTAAGTGCACAAAATTAAATGCATAAATATATAAGTGCACAAAATTAGGGTCTTTCAATAAAAGGTTTTGCTTGCTAAAAAAAAAGTGCACAAAATTATCTAATGAAAATACTTGATTTCAACGAACATTGAAATAGTAACTTAAACAAAAAATTTCGCGCGTGTGGTCTTATTGTGCACTAAACTTTGTGCACTTAAGTGTCCCAAATCGACTAAGATATTCTGGGGATGCTCATAAATATATTGACTTCGGATCTCATCATATGCCCACTTTACCTATCATGGAAGCATTTTGTAGAGAAATTGTATTGCAATTGCAATGCCATGTGTAACTTAATTTTCCAAGAGTAATGCTATATGTTTATAATATTGTACAAAATGATGAGTCAATTAACGTGACTTGACCAAATCACAATATGCCACCAATATGTATTATAAACTTGGCGCTTTGCACCAAAAATTCATGAGATAATGGTGATATCATGTATATTGAGTTGTATTCGTTGAAACTTAATTTTAAACAACAAAACATGAACTATAAATACCACGTAAATTGACAGTCATTTTGTACACACAAAAATTATACAAAATTCGAAATATTTAGCATTTTCATTTGTTGATCTCCTTCATGATCAAGTGGGTTAGTTATGATTTTGGAAAGATTGAGATAGGTTTTGCATTGTATTATTGTACAAGAAGACTTTTGTGAAGTTAAAACAAATAAAGTAGTTGCCATCCATCAAAATCTTGTGCTAACTTATCTAATACTTCAAAATATCAAATTTCATATATAAATGTCTAAATCAAGCCTCCCTGGTCTCAGCCAGCAGATCATATGGCATTATGCAGATGGCTGACCGATCAACATAGGTTAACTAAAATTATGGTAATATATGTACGTGATTGATCATATATTGCGTGCTTAACTGACTATCGATCATTATATTAGGTGAAATCCAGTCGTTCTTACAATCAGTAAGTCGTATATGTTTAACATTTCCTCCCATATGCATCCCTATCTATATGTTAGTTAATTAAAGAAGTCGATTTATAATCTTTGTGAATAATATGATCTTCCGCGACAAGTAGATTCTTGTCAATATCACTAACTAAATCTCTTGGAAGACTGCAGCCAGAAAGTAAGGAAGACATAATACAAGACTGGATTGATGTTAGGCAGCACAGAAGATTGTTAGCCTACTTGTCTTCCACTTCAAAGTACTAAACTATTTTTTTTTGGAGTCAATTTGTTAAAATCTTTGTACATAGGGTTTATTTATGTCACTATTTCAAAACTTTATTTTCCTACAAGGAAACACAAGTTATTGAAGCTGGAAATGAATACAATCTGCATATATACATTGATTGAATAAAGTTCATTAGGGTTTCGGAGAGTGCCCCGAGAAAATATACTCGAGTTTCAACTTTATGTATTTTTTCGATTTTTTTGGTAATTTGGAGAATTAATTTCAATTCTTGATCAGCAAATTGATTTCCTTCATGTCAAATTGTATTCATGATAATGCCCCCAGTTAAAAATATAAAAGATATTATCTTATTCGCGTTTGAATCATCTTGTTATCATTAAATTATAAACTAATGTTGCGTTCATATTCGTGCAAACTCTATGAAAAAACAAATTAGTATTCCCTTGCTTCACAAAGAAGATGAAAATATAGAATACTTGTTTTACTTCTCTGCAAACGAGTGTCTTTACCTAATTATTTTTATAATACTTCAACGACAAACTTTCGACTTTTCGTGATGAAGTAGTTCGCAAGTATTTATCAAGAAGACTACGACAAAACCCTAAACAAGTTGTAGAGATTCATGCTTAGCATACTACTTGTCCAACACTTCATCACTATTATAATTGTGGAAATGTTATTTATGCTATCCTAACGTCCTTCGCGAGTGTTTCACCCATAACAAAATGATAGCAAAAAAAACTGAATGATTTAAAGATTGACTAGTAATAAATATTTAAGTGGTTTGAGTAAGCAAGGAAGCAAAGGAAGAAGATGAATAACTTTTGTTCCCAAAATGGATGGCAAAATATTCAAAAGAGTAGTTGGATTTAGATTATAGAGATATATTGTACTTGTAGTCCTTTGTGAACATTACACATTTACATTAATATAGTTGCTTAAATGTAAAACAGTTCTTTACTGTCTTGGTAAGCTATGTATAGTCCTTTAGTTGGAGTTGGAGGATGGGAGTTTCTTGCATTACTTGTTGTCTCAGCATGCATATGTTCTATAAATTCCTTTGAAGCTTATGCTCATATATGTGTTGTTAGGTTAGAATTTTAGGCCTTATGGCTTATAAGACTTTGATTGTACTTTCAAATTCTTACATAAGCTTATTTCACTCAAGAGTTTTGGTCTTGTAATTAGCTTCTAGACTCTTGAAAATCTAGAGACAGATTTTACTAATTTCAATGCTATGCCTTTTGATTTTTACTGCCCAAACACTCCATCTCTCACTGTAGCAGCCCATCGTATTCAATACTCATATAGCGTGAACCTTCAATCAAGAGTTGTTTAATTTAGATTAAACTACCAATGAAGTTGTTGCATCTCATTAAATTATGATTCAACGGGTCATTCTACTTCCACAAATTTATTGTGGTGAATATGAGTGAAATTTTGATGTGATGTCATAATTTCATAGGTTTGACTTTGCACAAATAAAAAAAAATGGCTCATATTTTTTCTCTCTCTTTCTCTATCTATACTAGTGGCATAAAATTGGAGCTTCAATTTGCGACATGTCATCAAATTAGATAGTCAATTGAGAATCTGGAGGGACACTTGTCACACATTGAGGATATGACTTATCTGTAATATATATATATATATATATTAGATTACAACTATAATAATATTATCAGTATCAATGAAGAATTGATTACAAATCCATATGAAACAAATCTGACATAAAATAAAATATCATAACATGAATAACTTGGTCACATATCTCGAATGATAAGAATAACTAATAATTTGTCATATAATCGGTTAATACCAAATATTGATTTAAAAAAAATGATATTTTTCTTGCTATCAATAAATAGTTCATTATCTTAACGTACACCTTAACTTGCTATCAATAAAGAGCTCGTTATCTTGACAAGAGAGACCGCTAGTTATCTGTCAACCCAAGAGACCATCGTCACACTAAAAATCAGGCGCAACTGTATGAAAACCCTAACAGATTCTCAAAACGGCAAAGGAAGAAGTAACTCTAACTATGTGTGATCTAGTTAAAGAGAGCAATGATTCTAAACGAATATAAGCTAAGCCACTAATGAGGTTATAACACTTTATTAAACTCTTTGATTCTCATTAGTGTCCACTTATTAGAAGAAAAAATCTAATAAAACCGAAATGGGCTTGGTAAAGAGCCCAGTGGCTGAAATCCGCATGAAGCCCAACCCTAATGGATCAAAATTAGCTTACTTTCCCTCGCATTCTCGCCGCTCTCTCCGTCTCTCTGCTTATACCTCTCTTATTCTTCTTCGGATCTCAATTCCAGTTTCTGCTCAGTGAAGCTCTGATTAGTATTTCTTTCTCAAAATTCTTCCGGATAATCTGGTAAGTTTGACTGACTCTCCATTTTCATGTGGTTGTTTTACTTTTCATCGAAGATTAACGATTCTCTCGCAATTTGGTTTTCAGGGTTTATGTCTTGTGAGGTTGTGTGAAATTGTTCAACTTTGTGTGTGTGTGTGTGTGATTATGAGATTGATAATAGGCTTCCTTCTGGGATATCTGTGAAACTCATGGAAGACTTAATTCTTATCAGTTGTGTGAAACTTATTTCCATGTTTACTGCACATTGTGAACAGAAAGAAACTGAAATTTAAAATTAGTTTCATGGCTGTATAATGAATTTTATTCATTTCTGGTCAAGCCATAAGCTTGATGCACTTCCCAACTACCCCATAAGATAATATAAGCCATTAGAGACCTCGAACCTATGCTTGCTTGCTTTTTATTGTTCTTGAACCTCAATTACTGAGAGTTCACATTTTCTTTATTTGTTACCCTGTATTTGTTCGTGTTATTCATCTCCTTGTAGGTTGCTTTTTAATATTCTTGAACCTCAACTGTTGAGAGTTAATGATTATTTTCTCTTTCTTTGGAATAGAAACTTGTCATATGTTGTAACTATCCTTTGTCCTAAATGATTTAAAGTTAACATGTTAGTTGTTACTGAGTATTTGTTTGTGTGTGTGTGTGTGTGTTTACATTCTAGGTGCAAATGACATCACTGTATGGACTTCAAGATCAAGTAACATCAGTTTTAAGAAAATGATTATCCCTTATATATTTGTCATCTTATGATGTCTATTTGCAAAACCATAACTTAGGTACAATACATTTAAGAAGCTAAAACTTTTGGACCATTGGATGGCATATAATTTTAGAGGGGATAACTGATTATTTACAAGATCAACATTATTTTGTACCAGCAATAATGAACATGTTTGACATTTAATGGGCATCTTCCATGGTACCAGCAATAGCAATATTTTCTTTCTAAGAATTTTGTGTTGCTAATTACATGTATACAGTTTACTGTACAGATGTTGGAAAATGAGGTGCACTCAACACACAGCAAGTCAACTGGTCTTCCTCGAAAACGTTTTTACCGTGCACGAGCCCACAGTAATCCACTGAGTGACTCCCACTTTCCTGTTCCCATATCACCAAGTCATGTAGACTATTCCCTTCATTTCCCTCAGCTCTTTCCAACATCTGATCGAGTTGATGGTTCTAGAAAGATTGAATTTGCAGACATTGGTTGTGGTTTTGGAGGGCTTCTAATTAGTCTTTCAACCCTTTTCCCAGAAAACCTTATGATTGGGATGGAAATTAGGGATAAGGTGACTGAGTATGTCAAAGAACGAATTTTGGCGTTAAGAGTGGCAAATCCAGGTCAATACCAAAATGTTTCTGTGGTTAGAACCAACTCCATGAAATACATTCCAAACTACTTTGAGAAAGGTCAGCTTTTGAAAATGTTTTTCCTGTTCCCGGATCCCCACTTCAAAGAGAAGAATCACCGCCGTCGGGTAATAAGCCCACAATTGCTGGATGAGTATGCTTATGTTCTTAGGGTTGGAGGAATTATTTATACCATTACCGATGTTGAAGAGCTTGGTGAGTGGATGAATGCTTGTTTAGAAGGTCACCCTATGTTTGAACCCCTGACAGAAGAAGAGCTTGAAGCTGATCCAACCGTAAAACTATTATGTTCTGCAACTGAGGAAGGACAAAAGGTTGCTAGGAATGAAGGACGGACCTTTCAAGCAGTTTACAGACGCATTGCACCATCTTTATAGTGTCGAGGTAAACTTAAATTGTGTTTGAGCTATGTTGACTACATTGATAAATAACCTGGTGTAATAGTAGATGCATTGTTGGTTACTCAGTTTCTTACAATTAAATGAATGTTTTCCTGGTGAATTGTCTTGTTATATTAGCCTTCTTATTGTTTGCATGTTTCAGATGTTGAATTAGATTGTTTTGGCCTATTTGTTTGCGAAGATAAACAAATCCTGTGCTACATGTTTGTAGACATTCATGTAAGTTGGTATGAAACATAAATCTGATTTAGAACAGAAGAATTAAAAGACAAACCTTGCATTGTTCTTGAATTTGTCACAAGTAAACAGAAATTTTAATAGGATTGTATCGTGAGCTTAATTATCTGGAACCGATACTAATTTTCAGGAGGTAGAGTTATACAAAGTATTATAATTTTAATTATGTGAACACTATAGGTCTGATATGGCATTGTTAGCATAGAAACAACATATCCGCGGGTGCTTATCTTCATCAACAAGGTTTTCTAGCAGTTCAATAATCCCACTGTTGAATGAAAAAACCTGAATAGAATATATGTTCTTCTCTTTGCTCATTACCACCCTATGCCTAAGTCAACCCCAAAGTATAAGCAATAGGATTAGAAGGTCCAAATGGAATCGGGTTAAGTGTAAGGACGGAGGCATTAGCTTGCAATCAATCCAGTAGTTATCCTTGGTCTTCACCTGTAAACCCTTTACTTTGTTTTGGTGTAGTATAGTGAAGAAGCTCTTGTCTGTTAGGAAAAGAACCCACATTAGTTTCATTCTTGGAGCCTGGAGGGCACTTTGTACTACTTTATTAGCCAGAAAAGAACCCACAATAGGTGGATCCTATGTTAAAATCTAAGTGATTCTTGAAATCATAGCTTTCAAATTAATTGACCCAGTAAGGAATAAAACAAAAAAGAACAAATGGAAGCAACTAGAGGTAGAAACGCACATATGAACTGACAGTGATATATATATTAAGGACACAATAGCACTTGGGCAAGACCCAAATAGTATAGTTGATACACAAGGAATCTCTAAAGAGAATAAGGGATGGTTGGGCTACTTTTGATTGACTTCATAGGACATATTTAAGAATTCCATGATTTACAGATAACACAGGCCTGGTCTGGGTGTGATTTCTCTAATATCAGGGACCGGCGAAGACAAAACCTTTGAGATTTAGAAATTCCTTCCCGAGCCGTGACACAACACAAGAAACACTCAGTCTTGACTAAATAGTGCAAAAGCTTATTTCTATATATCCAGCTTCCTTTTGGAACTATATATCCCATTTGGTCTTGTACAGGCTATGGAAAGTAGAATTTGGTATGAATATAACTGAGAAGTGGATAAGATCAATACCAATGCTAGTGGCTAAGGAAACTTGTGGTTAGCTAGTGCTGATGCACTTGATAGTCACCATAGAGGAGTTTGGTTAAGTAGTAGGAGGGTAGGTTGAACTGGGACGAGACTGGTTGAGTTTTGGAGTCTCAAAGATGAGCTTCCTTTAGCAAATAGACGTCAATGTAGTAGAAATGATTTTTTTAAAGTTGATGCTTCCTCGATAATTGTTTGTTCTTCTTACCCCGAAAGATCTTTGATTTTGGAGTGTAGAGAGCGTGTTTCATTGTTTGAGGAGTTCCAGTTGGTTCAGGCAAGTAGAGGGACAAATCAATTGGCTGACTTTCAGGTCAAAATTTTCCTGTCTTGTCCATTTTTAGTGTAATCACTTGTGTGTCTGTGTGTGTACAAGGACAGTATTTTCTCTCCAACTGATCTGATCCCAGAGTATGGGATCTTAATTTATGTATGTATGCTCAAATAATAAAAATACACTCCATGAATAGTATTTTTATGGGATAATTACAGCTGTAACCCTTATACTTAACACATTTTTCGCTTGACACCTCTTAACTTTTTTCCAACTTTGGACTACCATAACCTTCGCAGAGTTCATTCCGTCAGTTATATGACGGAAAATGGCACTATTTGGTCATGTGCTCAGCATATGATCATTTTTTTTTTAAATCCCCAATATGTCATTCTCTTTACTCTTCTTCTTCAACTTAATTTCGCCGAAAAATTCATAGACTCGCTGGAAACTTCAAAGTGTTTTCGGAAAATAGAAAAAAAATTAAATCTATTTGAGTTGATTCTTTTAATTTATGAATGACATTTTTGTTGATTCATAACAAATCTCAACCAATTCAAAGCAAATCTCATTGAATCCATAACTCAAAATTTCCAGCAATCATCATGAATTGCATAACGAAGCAATTTACATCAATCATATTATCACCTCTAGTTCATCAACAAATTACGAAGAACAAATTACAAAAATGTAACCATATGAGACCAGATCTGGCAGATACAAATTTGGCAAAGAAGAGGTTGGATATGGTAGTGAAGTTGAAGCCGATGTTGGTGGCATTGACAAGAGCGAAGCCATGTCGTTGCCGGTGCCGTTGGTGGAGAAGAACATGAGATTAGATCAAATCTCATTTATTAGAGAAGAAGATGGAGAAGAAGGGTAATTTTGTTATTTTACACTTTAGTTAACGAGGTTAGTGACGAAATGAACTCTCCTAAGGTTAGGGTAGTTCAAAGTTGAAAAAAAAAACTTAAAGGGTGCCAAGTAAAAAAGATGTTAAATACAAGGGTTTCAGATGTAATTACCCCTACTTTTATTTACAAGTTAAGGTACATGCTAGACAATTCGTGAAATGAAATATCAAGTGGGGCAAGTGGCTCTAGTTTTTCCGTTGCCAATTTAAAGTTGTATCTATAACTTTAATTTTTATTATTTACTTATGTGAAATATTAAGTTTATTATACTAGTGAAATAAATGAATATGTATTAAAATTTAGCCGGTGCTATCCTAGTAGGGTTAAAGTGGACAGGTACTCTCATCTGGAGAGCTAGGAACTAGGGTTCCACAGTTTA
>JAYMTF010003869.1:0-14284 GCA_036897485.1 Pelargonium nanum | reverse complement strand
CAAACATAATGCATATTTTGGATTCTGCATTTTCCTTTCACTTTCCCATGTGTCAAATGTCTTTATCAACATTCTCAGGAAAATCAACATTTCGGGAAAATTTCCCGTTGCCAAACGATACCATTGGGTGATGGAGAATGACAAAATTTGGGCATTAGGTAAAATGGAATCACCATATGATGATTCCATAACTATTAACAAATTGGATGAAACTTGCAAGCTTTTTGCAGCTGTGGTACACAAATTGTGAAGTGATGGACTTTCTAAAACTAAGCTTGTACATAGGCAACAACAAAAATGCTCACAAGTCACTTTCAGTTTCTTGATTGCAACAAAATGTGGGTCATATTCATCCATCTACAGCTCCATGATCAACCTTTCAACTGCCTATTTCAATGGGAAGCAAACAAAACCAACTGCAACTCTGCAACCACAACCTCAAGGTCCCCTCCCCTATTGATTAATGGACTCAATTTTACCATTTCAATTTTTGGCACAATTCTATTTAGGATTTTTATTTTTGTCACATGTTAATATGTTATTGTTGCCTAAGAATATCCCACTCATTGCATTAAATATTCTCATCAAGAATGGCACAAGCCAAGAGTTTACATGTAATTTTTTTTTTTGATAAGAGTTTAAATGTAATTTGTGTGCATACATTATTCTTTTGATTATTTTCCTTAGACTCCTCTTTTGGTACTACCAAGATTGGAAGTATACATCCATGAAGATAAATTTTATTATACAAGAAGAGACTAATAATTTTAAGACAATGTCAAAAATATGTTGTGGAGATCGAGGATAATAATTTGTTTCGTACAATGATAAGTTTTATAGCCTTATTCATTTTATTTATTAATTATTTTAGGTTTCAAATATAACATTTATCAAGATGGAATCTTAAAACAATCATCAAAAATTTTTCAAAATGAAATAAAAAATGGTAAAACGACAACCACCAAATACACAGGTCAACTGGCAACTGTTCTAGTTAAATTTGAGGTCACGAGCTCGAATTCTAGAGCATGTAATTGCGTTAAAACTTGGTAGGGAGATGTTTGTCGTTCATGTGATCCTTTCCTGCTCAGATTAGGATTAGTTTGGATGTGATATGGCTTAAAAGTGTTGATCTCGTGCTGATCTAAGACGTAAACCGTGTTTTTATGCTCCTTAATTTTAGATGGTCGTTCTGGCGTCCTAGCATGTTTCTTGGGACCCAACATAGTTCGCTCTCTCAAATTCATCGCAGAGCATGTTTGGCAAAAGTTGCAAAATTCTGCAAATATTCAGAGCATGTTCTTCCTCACCGTGTAGGCGAAATATCAAGCATCCCTCAATCTGAACAATTGGCTCCCTTCCAATTGGACCTCAAATTCACTTCAAGCTATTTTCTTGATTTAGTCTCTATCATTTGCAATTTCATTATTCTGTTGTTTTGTTTTGGGAGTTTCAGTTCCCCTGTTGTCTTTCTTTGATGTTTGTACCGTGCTCCCTTCTCGGGAGTTTATTCAATATATTAATACTTTTTGCTGATAAAAAAACACACAATACTAAATATTTCAGTCACATATGAATTATAAACTTCAAAGTGAGAACATATATGCAAACATCTTTAATAAAAGCCTAAGAATATATATGATGAGATGGCTTGAAAATAAGGGTAAAATTGCTAGTAGAAGAGATGGTAATGGATCATTGCTTGAAAGCTATAAGTGCCATTAACTGTCATTGTCTCTATTGGCTTAATTATCTCCGCAAATACATAAACAAAAGCTAGCTTTGTAGTATGTGTTACTCAATTTCTAACAGCAAGCAATAGAGTCCATAGATACTTGTGATGGTTACAATAATGCTAATAAGTTGGGAACAATTTTACACTTTTGTAGTGTATATTACTCAAAAGGTAGCTTTCTGGTTTATTATTTTGTATCGATGCAAGCAATATAAACAAGGTTCAATGTTTAACATATTAAGAGCAAACCCATTATGAAATCATCGGAAATTTATATAATTTAAAAATATATTGTCGTACATCTAGGTTTTCAACTGATTATTCGTTTCTTCCTCTCCCTCTTTTATATACAAAAACAAATACGTTTTTTTTCAGAGATGAAAAATTGGTACGAGAATCACAAGAGGCCTATGAAAAATAGGGGTAATTAATGGCCATTGCATGATGACCCATATTTCGTTCTAAAACACATAAATGCACTATTATTTCAAAATGATTGATCAGATTTAGAGGAATAGATGTTAGAAGCGTGTCAAATACGCGTTGAACGAAAGCATGAAGTGAGAGATATGAACGATGCAACAGTCTAGTTGTCTGAACAACGAGACAACGCGTGCATAAAGGAGCGTAGGTGTCTGGACGGCAGTGATATTGCTATGGTGTGACGACACAAATTTTATGATCACGTTTGATTATGTTAACAATACACGTTTATGAAAGAAAATTTATCCATTAAGGTTTACGATAGAACTATACTAACCAATAAATTTAATATTCTAATATTGATTTTGTCTAACATTGCCTAACCTCCCATGTAAGAAAATAATAAAGTTTAAGCTCTTTGTTGTTGAACAATTTATTTCCTCACAAGAGGCAAATGCAGAGACCATTACATGTTTACTTGCAAAAATACATGACCTAACCTCCACAACTATACCAAAATTTCTTACTTGCTATGCTTGTAGGAAAATGATATATTCTTCAAAAGAAAAGAAAAAAAAGGAGTGACTATCAAAAGTCAAATTTGTTGAATTAAGGTTCCTTGTCATGGCAAATATTAACAAGTGAGAATTAAAGATTTTATTCTTTTTTGTGTTTGTGAATTGTGGCATTTTAATTATCTGTTTTCATATGGTCATGTCACCTATCAATTTTTAACAATATGATCATGCATATATATATATAAGAATAATTAAGAAAGAGACATAGGAAGCAAAAAAGGAGCAAGATTAGCAAATTGATTGGACCAAATAGAAAATGGAAAAGAAATGAAAAGATAAGCACTTACTTGCATTCACGTAATCATCATCTCAAGGAATTGAAGGCCAACTTCAACTTTTCCTTTTTTCCATTTATTATTCTAATCTTCTCAGTTTCAAATGAAACCTGCTCTCCAAGAAATGCCACCTATTTTTGGTATCCTTGTCTTAATTCGAATTATAATCTTAATTTAAGTGAAACATATAATGTCAAACAATAATTTAAAATCAGAAGAAGAACTTTATTAATAAATAAATTATTATTAAATTATAAGTAATTATCAAATAAAAATAACACTCAACAATACTTTATAATAATATACATATTAGAGATTTGTTCAAAAAAAAAAAACATATTAGAGATTGATATGTCAAGAATTAACATTCATGTGTCTTGGGGATATAATTCTTTTGTGTATTGATTTTTTAGGTTTATTCATTATTGTCCTAAAATTAAGGTTTATTATTTAGGATGATCTATGGTTTATTATTCAATATTAGGTTCGACTTATTTATTATAACATATTAATTAATAATTATCATTACACTCAAATTAATTAATATACCAATGTTGTGTCAAATATTTACTCTCAAATAATACGTGTATAATATGCATATTATTAATTTGATATACTTATTTATGTAAAGAGTTATAAACTACAGTACCTAGGTAGCCCAAAATTGTGAGAGAATATAAGATGAATTGGCTAGCACGGCTCAATATTGGTGGTTGGACTTATTTAAATAAAGAAACTAAATTACTAAACTATTCAACCGAGTAATAAATAATTAAAGAGAATGTCTTTGGTTATATTGTAATTAAACATAAATCAAAATTTAAATATTAAGAATAATTACAATATAATTATATGGTATCGGAAATACCAAAGAATTGAATCACTTTTCCAACTAACATACTGTATATAGGTTTTTGGGTTGTGTTTTCATTATACAATAGTTTTATAACGATTCTTATGGTAAGAGTTGCAAAAGCAAAATTGACAACTTTAGTAAATAAGAATAAATCACATACGAGACATTTAAAAAGAAACGAATTTGTTGAGTTGCTATCAGTCTAATTAATAGCTTCGATAAATCATAGAAACTTAGAAAGCAAAGAGAGGCATGGACCACCTCACAAACTGTAAGAATCATAAACCACAAGTAAGTGATGAGTAACCATAAATATACTTTTACAAGACTTATATAGCGATATATATATTCACATATAATTGTGAGGTTGGATATAATATTTATACATTAGTGGGTTATTTTGAAAACCTATCGTATAAGGGTAAGTTGATAATCAAATAAAAATATGATATGAAAAATTCATAAAAAGAGAGTGAGAAATTGAGAATTCTAATAAGGTTAATTTTTTCATCCGTATGTGGTAGACAATTGTTCATGTCACCCTCTTAAAATGTCATATAATATTTGTCGATTTTATTAGTATTACCATTAATGTCTATATTATGCGGTGAGAACATGCTCTTCTAACCAAATGGTTGTGTTAAAGTCATGTTTTAATTTGTAGCACCATATAATAAGTCAACAAAATAGGTCATGTCACGAAATCGTTTTGTATGGTTTTGATCATAAAAGAAAAGAGTAAGGCTTGCCCTCAATGTCGTGGCCTCATTTTGCATGTTGTGGCATAGCCTTGTTGCTCCATTGTTTTGATCATTTAAGAGACTTCGTTTCACCATCAATGTGGCTACATCATCCCGGTTTTCCGTTGTTTTGATCATTGAAGAGGCTTTGTTTTGCCATCAATGTCACGATATCGCTCCCTAAACGATCTCCTACTACGTTCGAGCCAGGTGAGGGAGTTCCCGTTCCACTCAATTTCGCAGCCTCAAAATATCATATTGCGACATTTCTGTTTCGTTCTAATATAAATCCGCTCACTCATCATCACCGATCGATCAACCATTGCGTCCCTTGTACGAAACAATATTAGTACCATAGAGATCCCAAAAGGCTTCAAGGGAGCAAATTCACTCTCAAGGAAGGTTTGTCTCTCACAAGAGAGTATCAAGTCTCCTAAGAAAAGCTTATCCTCCTAGTATTATATTGAATAAGTGAAGCACATTATCATTGGAGTATTTGTATATGAAGAATGAGGTGTTTAGTCTTGAATGGTTCAACTACACCATGTAATGTCAGGAATATTCTAGATAAGTATAGTGGTAATTAAAAATAATAGAAAAATAAAAAGAGAGATGCAAATTGCAATTACTAATTGGTAAAATCAGGCGAGGCAAAGGGCAGCGCCGCAAGTAAATTTGTCGCGTGCGTGCGTGCGGTGTAAACAGTGATAAGACGAGGGGCTGATGTGTCAGCCTCAGCCTGAGCCGACACCATAAATCAATAAACAAACCCAACTTGTCGTCACCTGCCACCTGTACTTTACTACAATCCCACTCAGCAAACCTCACATGCAATTGCAACTATATCACAATTTTAATCTCAATTCAATCCATATGCATATTTATTTTTCACATACTACGTATTAGTTTGGTTGGGGGAGATGACATGAGTATTCGGGTTTTTAGTAACTCGTAGCTGAGCCCGACATGTCGTATAAATTTTAAGTATTTCATGTCCGGACATTGAATAATTTCCACCACCCTCACAAATATCTACACAATTTTGAACAAATTTCAGTGCACGATGAACTAATATAATGGATGGTGGTGGTTTGTTCTTGAGTCATGAAATCAGTATTCGAGTTTGTTTTTAAATTAGATGGCATTCCCGATGTTGGCGAGAGACGGATGACATAGACTTTCACATGACCGCCTTAAACTTGAAGTACAATCATGGTCAGATATTCGTACTTTTCAGATTGGAGGGGAGGATTCTAGTGTCTTCAACTTGATTTTTCAGAGTGATAGAGTGCATTCCAATGCTTTTCAGTTTGATTATTCATGATATTTTAGTTATTGTGCTTCAATTTGGTAGTTTTAATATTTTGTTTACAGACTGGTCTGCGAATCGAGTGACCCACGAGTTAGTTAAGTTTTCAATTTTTTTTATCAAATTTGTATCCCGACCTGAGTTGAATATCGTCTTTGTTATAGTCTGATTTAAATAATAAACTATTAGTTTTAAGCGTTAAAAGAAAATATATCACTTCTTAGTGTTGTAAATTACAAAATCGTGGTTGAGTGCCATAAATTTGAGAGGCGAGCAGGTTATCAAAATCAAGTTGCGGGGGTTTGGAATATGGGTATATCCATATGGAATTGTACATTTTACAAACAATTTGTACCCCGTTTATTCCAATCCGATATTCCTTCACCTACTTCAATTACATTTTCAATTTCTATATAATTCCAATCCATACAAGTTTCTGATTTTTTTGAGTTGTATTTATTTTAGGTCATATCTTTTGATTTTTGTCATCTTAATTTCATTGAACAATATTTTGAAATGGTAAGTGGAGTACTTATTTTGTGCTAGTAATCACTCACACAAATTTGTGGACAAATGATGTATGTGGTTCAATATTTTATATTTTGTCCCCAAACCGATTCCTCAATATAATTAATTTGTTTTAATTACATTTAAAACAGTTTTATACTGTTTGGGCAAGATCTGATTAAGCAAATAAACACTCAATTCTCTACAAACAATTTTATACGTACTGTACTGTCTGGGCAAGATTTGATTTCGAAATGAGAATCTCAATTTCATAGCTCCGGGCCTCCAGCATACATGATTTGGGCTTTTAATTGGCCCAGATAGGACAGTGCTTAATAGAAATTGAACCTCTACACCGTGTTTATTTGGGAAATTAAAGGTCGGTCCAATTAAATATTTGAAGAACATCTTGCAAATCTTTGTATTTTATGATTGAGTTGGGTACCAACATTATGTTTGTTATGCAAGAATGAGATGAAAAGGAACGTTGAATGGTTTCGCGAGTAGATAAAGATATTGGTAGACTTATGTACATAAGGTTTTATTTCAAAAAATAAAAATAATCTATTTTAAGTTGGATCATTTTATAGATTGTTTATAATACAAAACTAAAATAGTTTTTATTTTAAAATGGATCAGTCACAAGGTTGAGGATTTCTCACATCTCCCTCACAGATATGTTGAGTGGGGATCGAACTCAAGAGCTCTTCCCACTCACGCAGCCCCAACGCACCAACTGCGCTACACCCAGTAGGTAATGGATCATTCATTTTAATTTTTTAATATAATTATTTTTATATATCGAAATAAAAATTTGTTTTGAACCTGTCCTTTCATTTCTGATTTAAAAAATGGTCTTTCAATATTTTATATAATTAATTTCCATTTCATGTGGTGAAATTAAAACTTATGATTTCTGCATTAAAAAAGCTTATGATTTCTAAAATGTCACTTAAAATATAATAATGTATGATTATTATCTCGATGGTACAATGTATTACCAAAATAATTAAAAATACTTCTTAAGAAAAATAATGTATTATAAAATAATAATTACATTAAAAGGTTAATTTCCCAATAAAAAGGTCAATACCAACCTTTTTAGTATATTGTATTCATCAACTCCAAAATTTACAAAAAAAATTATTGATATCATAACGTAACAATAGAAGTTACCATTAAATTTTCTTGAAGCCACAATAAAAGTAAGCAAAATAAATAAATCATGAATTCCTAAAAAACAAAGCAAATTTGGTAGCTCACGAGCTTGTTCGTCTACCTACTTCAATGTCAGAAGGTAGAGATTTTACATCGAAAGAGATTCCGAATGTGATTCATATTTGTATTTTGAACGATATGGAATAAAATGTTACTATTATTAAATTTTAAAAATATAATAATAATAAAAGACAATAATTAGGATTTGATTGTTTTTCAAGTAGAGTATTTGGGAATTAATTTGTTTAATAATTAGCATCACCGAAAAGAAAAATGTATACTTTAACCACTTTACACCCAAAACACACCGACAAATCCATCCACACACTGACATCCCCACCACCACCAGATCCAATGCCCCAAAACTATATACAATAAATTAAATAAATCAAACTCCATTCGCACGTGCCAACACCCAGCCCGACTCTTTGGCACGTGCCACCACTGTTATCAGATTCCCTCCCACATTTACAAGACCCAGACAGACCCCAACACAGCTCGCTTCCACTCCCCGTACAAAATTCTTCATCTCCAAGTCTCCAACGCCTCCGCTGTCGGGTCCCGGATCCAAACCCGTTTACTTCGCCCCGATCGGAGCTCCTCCGCTGGATCTCCGGCGCGGAATTTTCTGGATTTCTATTTCTCGAAGCTTGAGTTGAGGGAAGTGGTCTTGCAATGGAGTCGATACTGGCTCGAGCTCTGGAGTACACTCTTAAGTACTGGCTCAAATCCTTCTCCAGGGACCAGTTCAAGCTGCAGGGGCGCACCGTGCAGCTATCCAATCTCGGTGCATTTTCTCTCACTCTTTACTTCAATTGTTAGCTTCGTTTTGGGGAAATTTCATTGGTACTTACTAGTGAACAATTTTGGCAGACATTAATGGAGATGCTCTGCATGCAAGCTTGGGGTTGCCGCCGGCGTTGAATGTCTCCACGGCCAGAGTTGGCAAGTTGGAAATTATGGTTTGTATTTCCAATTCTGGGAAATTTTAGTATTTTTGTTGCTTAATTATTGTAGAATTTGGTTTTGGGTTTTGGTTGGTTTATGCGGATGTAGAAGGAATGAAAATGCTGATGAGAACTTAATTTTTTTTGTTTCTGCGCACCAGTTGATGTCAATTTAGGAAATTGATGAAAATGAAAGAATAATCAAGTGATCTCAGTATTTGGGAACCTAATTTTTGCGAAATCATAGTACATGGTTTTCACGGGTGTTTTTTTTTAACAATTAAAATTTGTGATTGTTTATGAAATATGCTGTTTTTGTGCTTTTGCTTTGTGGAATTATTTGTAGTATTTTACTGATATTTATTTTTTGGGTGATTGCATAGCTCCCAACACTGAATAATGTACAAATAGAGCCGATAGTGGTGCAAATTGATAGACTTGATTTGGTTCTTGATGAGAATGAGGAGTTGGATGCTTCTAGTAGTCCAAGCAGGTGAACCCTTCCCTGCCTATTGCTTTATGCTATGTGTTGATATTAGTATTATAGGTCTTATAGGTGTTTTCATGTTGAGTATGTAACTGTTGGATTGGATCCGAAGGGGAAAGTTCAAATGGCAATCAAAACTTGATTGAATGCTGCAGAAATTGCTATATTGAGAATGTTATCCTACTCGCTCAAAATACTCTTGGGGATTGCACTATAATGCTTACTAACTAGCTTAGCATTTAAAAAAAAATTTTTTTTTTGCTTACAGTGCCCAGTCACAAACAAGCTCCACGAAAGGCAGTGGTTATGGATTTGCGGATAAGGTTAGACTCTATCTCGAGTGATTTGCATTCAGCACTGAGTTGGTTCGCCTTGTATAGTATCTTTTTGTGAAACGTAGGATTTCCGAGATTTAAAACTGGTATTATTTATCTTGGTTGTTTCCCCTGCCATATATCCTTCTTTATGGTTGCTTGCTTGGTTTTAAAAGCGAGGATATTATTAATTCTCTTGAAATATGTTCTCTACTATAATCTTAATTCTTGACGGGAGAAAGTACCAGCTCATTTATTAGGTTATGCAAGTAGGAAACATGCTAAACATGAACCCTGTTAGAATATTTGATGAACTTCTTTATGTACACAAATGTTGGATAGGTTGGTTTGTTGTTTAACTCCATATGCCTATTATCTAGTATCCTGTTTGTCCATTGAAGCTTAATCCAAATTCTATATGTGAATAAAATTCTTCTAATTCTTTCATGTGCCCTTTCCCATGTTCTGTCTTCTTCTGTTATCAAACTTGCACTACCATCTCAATAATATTGTTATTAGTACAAAACATGTAAGTTCAGAGCTCATGTAATTAAAGGTTTGAGCTAGGGTTTTATTCGAGCTGCTTCCCTTATGTGGAATGTGGACCGACCCATAACCTGCATATGGATGTGGCAATTTTTTGAAGTTACGTATTGATCTGTAACAATTATCAGATTGCAGATGGAATGACTATTCAGATCCGCACTGTCAACCTACTACTGGAAACCCGTGGTGGTGCTCGATGCCAAGGTGGAGCATCTTGGTAAGTTCTTTGTTGCCTTACAGTATTGTATCGTAGTATATCTGCCTTTAAGAGCTAATCTCATTCTTCTAGGTTCGTGTACTTAGCTGTGATGGTTTCCTAAATTTAAATATACTATAGAACCTTTGATGCTTACACCATAATTTATATCATTGCGAGTGATTTTGTGAACTAGCCCAGACTTAAAATTTTAAACTGATGCGAATTTTAAGATCTGAAATTATGAGGTTGCATAAACTGTGAATGATCCTTCCTCTTTTTTGAACCCAGGGCACCACCCATAGCATCTATCACAATGCGCAATCTTGTGCTATATAGCACAAATGAAAATTGGCAGGTAAGTTATTGAAGATGTTAAAAATTAGTTTCTTACATTTTCTTGAGTGCAAGTGCTTATTTTAACAATCTTCCTCAAACAGGCAGTCAATCTTAAGGAAGCTCGGGACTTCTCCAATAACAAAAAGTTCATATATGTATTCAAAGTAATATACCACCTCCCGTTGTGCTAATATACACATGCACAGATACACGCAAGCATGCATCTGTGATTTTTTTTTTCTTTTGTTTGTTTTTGTTTCAGGTTGGTGGTTTGGTAGGGTTGGTTTAATTGGGGGTTTACTTTTCATTTCATCATTACATTATGAGCATCTATTCCATTTTCAATGTCGTTTTCCCCCCTATATTGAGTGCATGTTTATACTGTATACTCACATATATGTGTGGGTCGGTTGGGCTTTGTACTCAACATATCATTGCATCACATGTCATATGTTCTCTTTTTATGGCCACATATTCATTATCCTTGAATATGAAAGATGCTTTGTGTGTGTTTTATTATTATTCTTCAAAGTTGGATTTCCTGTTCCTAATATTTTCAAATCGGTAACTAACATTTTTAAATTCTTTGCTCACCAGAAACTTGAATGGGAATCTTTATCAATTGATCTCCTACCTCATCCTGATATGTTCACTGATAGTATAGCTGACTCAGAAGAGGGAGCAAATCAGAGGGATGATGATGGCGCTAAGCGAGTTTTCTTTGGTGGGGAGCGCTTTTTAGAAGGAATATCGGGACAGGCTAATGTAATGTAAAATGACATTTTGAGAATGAAATGCTCAATTCAGTGTTTTTTGTGAATAACATTGTTTGTATCGGATGCAAATTTTTAGTAAGTCCTAACTTTATAATCTTGATCAGATCACTGTCCAGAGAACAGAGCTGAACAGCCCACTTGGGCTGGAGGTTCAACTACATATTACAGAGGCTGTTTCTCCTGCGTTAAGTGAACCAGGTAAAAGTTCAAATAAAATCTAATCACTTGTTCCCACCTAAGAAAATAAATGTAACATGGAGTTAAGGTATTATTTATCACATGAGCAGGATTACGTGCTCTTCTTCGCTTCTTGACGGGAGTATATGTCTGTCTAAATAGAGGAGATGTAGATCCAAAGACTCAACAGGTTTTCATTTACTTCTTCTATTACTTAGCTTATTTAACATTGACATGCTAACTTGTGATTGACGACAATGAACAAACCTTTCTCTCTTGGCAGAGATCTACAGAAGCTGCAGGGTGCTCTCTAGTCTCCATTATCGTTGATCACATATTTCTCTGCATTAAAGATGCTGGTATATTTTCTTCCTTATAATCTTATTTATTTAGGCTACATTTACTTTTAATTGGCAATGTCCTTATTGGTTCCATTTTCTTCTATATCGGTTTTTATCTGGTTCTTGCAGTAAATAAAGGTTTTTGAAGGGAACTTTTTTAACATTCTTCTAACACTTCCAAGTTGTGTGCAGAATTCCAGCTCGAACTTCTGATGCAGTCACTCTTCTTTTCTCGGGTATTATTCCATCGTACTACAGAATATTATTCAACTTTTCGATGGCATAGTCTTACTGTTTTGGTTCAATACTGAGTTGGTGATAGCCAATCACCATTGAAGTGAACTTTGAAACTATTGTGAACATTCTTTGGTTGTTATTCGATGTGTTGTTTATTTTGCTTAGAAATTTCTTTTATTTTTCCAAAGGTGGGTTTTGAAATGGGCCGCCTCCTTCCTCACCAACCCCTCTTTCCCTCATAATAGTTTTGATTTTTGAACCAACTGATTCTGTCTGCTTATTAAGTTTTGGATACTTGACCTGAGAAGTAGAGTAAATCAAATTTGTATGATAACTAGGTAGCTCAGTTATAGGTTGAAGGGACAACTAGTCGATGTTCTTACATACGATGAATCAAAGTTATTTAAATTTTCCAGTATCTATTGCTCAGACTAAGGTAAATTTTCCAATATCTATTACACAGATTAAGCAACTTAACAAAGATGAGTTGTTTTAGTGGTCCCTTTATGCAAGTAGTTTCAGAAATTTCACGTTCAGTCAATTATTTTATGCTCTTGCACTACAAAGTTCTGAAATCCCGGTCAGCAAAAATGTACAAGAAAAAGAATAGAGTTCTTAGATCCTTCAAAAATATAACATGACTCGGCCTTCTTTTTCCACACATTATTTTTAGCAGTTAATGATCTTATGCATGGATGTACTTTGCTTGTAGGCTAGTGTTCCTGATGGCGACAATGTCAAAAACTTAACAAGGGTAATGATTAACGGAATGTTTTTAAGGTAAGCTTCATTGTCTTTCAGTTTGGCTATAGATGTGCTAAACTGCTATGACTATCTGTTGTGAATGTTCTCTTGAAGCTACTGTCTCGCTCTCTGCAGATTCAACTGCATTTTCCATTGTGGCATGCCTTCTTTTTTCTGTTGTTTGAAGTTTATGGCATTTGATTTCTTTAGATTCGAGAGCCTTAACTTTGGTAAATGAGTTTGCATATGCAGAGTGCGGAGACTGATTGTTCTCTAAAGTTACAGTTTTCATTTGTGATACCAATTAATTTGATATACCATCCCATGATAGAGAAGCAAACATGTTCAAAGAATTTGTGAGCTGGACTTTAAATTGTTTGAATTAAAAAAATTTCTATTATGTAAGACTTTTGGAAGGCATTCTTTTTAGTGCTCTGTCTCCTATACTAAAAGATCAACTTTATTAATTAGGTTTGGCCCGTATCTTTATATGTTGTTCAGTTATGTTATCACTCATGACGAGGGACGACCAAAGGACCTGCGTGTGTACTCTAGGAGTAGGTTTAGACATTAGTTTATCATATATTAGTTAACTATTTGGAATTTGGGTAGGATTGAGATTGTATTTGATGTAAGTATTAGAAATGTTTTAAGTTGAAGTCAGTTTTATGGTATTGAAAATTCGGACATAACTGTGATTTTCTTCTTCACTTCTTCTCTCTGTCTTGATCTTTTTCTTCTTTTTTACTTCTTTCATAAATTTTTCATACATCTTTCATTCTACTGATTGTCTTACCTCAACCCATGACTAGTGTAACTTATATTCAGCTTATTTACTGATTATTGAAATGCAGGGACATCTTTTCACGCCCTCCATGCACCTTGGTGCAACCATCAATGCGAGCTTCTACAAAAGATTTTCTTCACGTACCCGACTTCGGTATCGCTTATATTTGAATATACATGGTTTTTGTCGACTGCTTGTTAGGATATATAATTTAAAGTCCAATTCTTTTACTTCATTGGAACAGCTGTGGACTTTTGTCCTCCAATATATCCTCTGGGAAACCAGCAGCAGGATTTGGGTGAGGGTGTTCCTATAATTTGCTTCCATTCTCTTCAGGTGAAGCCCTCCCCAGCACCCCCATCATGTGCTTCTCAGACAGTAATTGATTGTCAGCCTCTTATGGTATGTACCAAATATTCAAATAAATGATACCATCTCATCCATAATTTCATGATTCTGTTTCTCAGTATCATTTTCTATTCTTTGCTCAGATTCATCTTCAAGAAGAATCCTGTCTGAGGATTGCTTCCTTCTTAGCAGATGGAATCATGGTCAATTCGGGTGATATTGTACCGGATAATTCAATTAATTCCCTTGTATTTACTCTCAAGGAATTAGATATTACTGTTCCTTTGGGCAGCTGTACATCAGATAGTTCTCTCAGCGATAAGAATACAACTGTTGGGAGGTGCTTCACTGGAGCAAGGCTTCATATTGAAAACTTGTTCTTCTCTGAGACTCCTTCATTAAGG
>JAYMTF010003868.1:0-14286 GCA_036897485.1 Pelargonium nanum | reverse complement strand
AGCGTAAGACAATTAATTTTTGAGTTAGAATCCTCAACCTCTCTCTCTATATATATATATATGTATATATATATAAAATTCACAGTAGCTGTTTGCATTTACCTCGTATAATTATAGTTATACTCGTTTTTGTTACCACATGTACCTCACAAATAATAATAAAATTATTTACTACATAAACAAACTATTATTTTGGGGGATTCTAGTACCATGTACTATGTGGTTGTGGGTCCATTCATAAAACATGAAAAAGATATGGCCTTAGTTTCTAAAATTGTCTTAAACATTAAAGGATGGGTAAAGTGTGGGTGGCTTTGTACTATCTAAATTGAATTTCATTACTATTTAAATTTTAATATATGGTTTATACTAATATTGTCAGCCTTAATAATTGCTACACACATATATACTCAGAAGCTGCACCAACTACTAAATACGACTCCTATAAATGAATTGCTAAAATATGCAAAAACATGTACTCAACATTTCAAAAATGTGATTCTCTTCATATGTATATGCAATTGAAAGACATTTATTAACATAGAGACCTCTACTTTTGTTTATTTTTCGTTTTATGTTTCTTATGTTTTAGTTTCACTTGTGTTTTGTTAATTTAATATCAAAGCCGATAAATACATTAACGTAAGTTGGTGCGTCGTCTCAATATATCACATACTTTAGTACGAATAAATAATAGACACAATGTACATGGTCAACTATGATATGAGTGTTCTCACAATTTTTTTATTAAAATTATACGTTTACTCTCTTTTTATTTCACTATTTTTATGTTTCTCTTCACTAATATTTTTACAATTTTCTTAAGATTTCTACATCAATTGTTGGAAATGACCAAATAAAAATGGAGTGAAGCACAACAATAATATCAATCACCATGCGTTAAAAAAAAATATCAATCATTACATATGCTCTCATAAGATGTTTAATGTTGATCGTAATAGATATAACCAATATTTACGTTAACCAAGTAATTTTAATTATTGTAGTATACAAATTTGGTCGACCTAATATGCATAATGTGTTTTTTCCATACTGAGAATGTTTCCTTTTGAGGAGTTAAAATGGTCCTCAACTTATCTAATTAGCAAAATATTCATTTTTGCCAAACAACCTACGTCCTATATGTACCTAACTCTTTCAACTTCATCTTATGTGATATCTCCTCTAGCGTTAACAAACAAGCATCAAATCTTTATCTTGAGCTTAATGATCTTATTCTATACTATCTTGGAAGGGACACGTGCCAACATTCGGGTTCAAGTTTAAGATTTGGTTCATTAAATAATTTGATATTGGGCTACACTCTAAAGTAGAGTTGACAATTTGGTTTCGAATTTGCTGACATTCAAAATTTGATTTGCATTCACACCACATCCAAACTAATCCTTATTTACCCTTGCAATCTTTCCCGGCTCTAACCTAATCTTTTCCCAAAAATTTAAACTACTCTATTATATGCTATTTGAATATGTATAACCACGGGTCAACTTTTAGGCGCACCGACGTTCAGATTTAAATTGAGCTATGTTGAGCTTGATGATCTTATTCTATACTATCTTGGTTGGGACACGTGCCAACGTTCGGGTTCATGTTGAAGATCCAGTTCATTAAATAATTTAATATTGGGCTACACTCTAGAGTAGAGTGGACAATTTGGCTTCGAATTTGCCGATCCTCAAAATTTGATTTGCAATCACATCACATTCAAATTGATCCTCATTTGCCATTGCAATCTTTTCCGGCTCTAATGTTGATACCTAAACCCGACCCACAAATTAAACAACTCCATTTTATGCTATTCAAATATGTATAACTACGGGTCAACTTTTAGGCGCGTCGACGTTCAAATTTAAATTGAGCTATGTTGAGCTTGATGATCTTATTCTATACTATCTTGGAAGGGACATGTGCCAACGTTCGGGTTCATTTTGAAGATCCGGTTCATCAAATATTTTAATATTGGGCTACACTCTAGAGTAGAGTTGACAATTTGGCTTCGAATTTACTGACACTCGAAATTTGATTTGCAATCACATCACTTTTAAACCAATCCTCATTTGCCCTTGCATTCTTTCCCGACTCTAATGTTGATACCCAAACTCATTCGAATATGTATAACATGTCAATTTTAGAGCGCACCGACGTTCAGATTTAAATTCTCATCTCTCGTCCCTGTTTGATATCACGCGCCAAAGTAGAGGGTGGAGCTTGGACCCAACAGTAACAACTAACAGCAGTCCAGTTTTGGTATTTGTTTGTGTTCAATCACACGTCCCATCTGCTCTTTCAGGCATTTCACAAACCAACCACCCAAACAAGCCCAATCGCCGGCGATGCTTCCATTTCTCCGGCGACCGGAATCGAGCTCCTCTATCTTCTCCGAGAACTGTCTCTCTCCAACACACACAATCACCTTATTATAGAGCACCTTGCAAGCAATTTGGACTTGTGATTAGGCCTTTTTTCTGAGATTGATCGTAATTTATTTGACTAATTTCGCCGTATTTTCCGGTTCCTTGCTCGCCGGAGGAGGTGTAGTCTCTGCTCAGGCGTGCTGTGTAGGTTTAGAGATTGGAGGAAGAGGAGCGATGTTGGATCTTAATCTGAGTGCGGTTTCGGGTGCTTCGGCGTCTGATTCAGTCGAGGTGGTGATGGAGAATTTTCTCGAACTCTCCAGAGGCCAAATGGAGAGTTCTGGAAGCTTCGACTCCTCCATCGTCAACGCCGCCGCCGACGAGGACTCCTGCTCCAACGCCGAAACTCCCGGATTCAACTTCAGTATCTTGAAGATGACGAGTGAGGACGTTGAAATGTGCGCGAACGCCGAAATGGCCGGAAACAAGGAGACCGGCGGCGCTCGCACTATCCAGCTTTTTCCGGTGGCCGGAGGCGGCGGCGGACAGAGTTCTGTTACGCCTTCGCGGCCACAGTGGTTGGAGCTCACGCGCAGAGAGGCGGAGCAGAGGATGATTTCGGAACTGCAACAGAGGCAGCTGGTGAGGAAGAGCCGGCGGGGACCGAGGTCGAGGAGCTCGCAGTATCGAGGAGTCACGTTCTATCGGAGAACAGGGAGATGGGAATCGAACATCTGGTCTGTGATTAGTACAATTTTTATGGGAATTTGTGATTGTGTGCTTTGTTTTCTTCTTCATCTTCAGTTTTCTGGTTTTTGAATGCTTTGGTTTGTGCTCAATTTTGTGCAGGGATTGTGGCAAACAAGTCTACTTGGGTGAGGAGATTTCATCATATCATCTCGTGCTTCTCCTTGATTTTTTTATTTTTTTAAATATTACTGTGTTAGAATCATAGATTCAGCTTTTGTTTACGATCACTTGCTTCTTCTTGATTTTATTTTTTCAGTTATTGATGGTTTTAGAATCATAGATTCTTCTCTGGTTGATGATCACTTGCTTCTCCTTGATTTCTTTAAGTTATCGATTTGCTTTGTTTATGATCAGTTGCTTCTACTTGAACTTTTTTTATTATTATCTTAAAAAACATATTACTTATGGTGTTAGAACCATAGATTCTGCTTTTGTTTACTATTACTTGCTTCTCCATGATTTTTTTTTTTTAAATTATTGATGATGTTAGAATCATAGATTCTGCTTTTGTTTGTCTTTATGATCACTTGCTTCTCCATGGATTTTTAGTTATTGATGGTGTTAGAATTATACATTTTGCTTTTGTTTATAATCACTTATTTCAACTTCATATCTTTTTAATTTTGTGTGATTGGTTGTGTTAGAAACTTTGATGTTGCCTTTGTTTATGTGCACTTGCTTATGCTTAGTTTGATTTTGTTTCGTGTTAGAAACATGTATGTTGCTTATATGCTTTATTGCTAATTGGGTTTACTTATTTGATTCTCCATGGTTGATGTTCATAGGGGGATTTGACACTGCTCATGCTGCTGCTAGGTAGGAAGAAAATGTTTTTGAGTTGGTTTCTAGTACGGTTTCTTATCGGACTTTCTGGTGGATTTTCATTTTTATTTGGTTTTTAATCTCAGAGCATATGATCAAGCTGCAATTAAGTTTCGTGGAGTTGATGCTGATATCAATTTCAATGTCCGTGATTATGATGAAACTATCAAACAGGTGGGTGCACGATATGGGATCAAATTTCAGAACTAGAACATGTTTATCAGGATGTTTTGCTTTTTGATTGTTCTGCAGATGAGTAACTTCACCAAGGAAGAATTTGTGCACATCTTGCGTCGCCAGAGCACCGGATTCTCGAGGGGAAGCTCGAAATACCGGGGAGTGACACTGCACAAATGTGGACGATGGGAAGCTCGTATGGGGCAACTTCTTGGCAAGAAGTGAGTATCACCTTATATTGAATATTCAATGCCTACAGTTCTGCTTGTTGGGTATCGATGGCCATTTCAAATCATCTACTATAAATTTTCTGATGGAGGATTGGTTAGTTACTTTGTTCTCATTGATGCCATTGTTGTAGGTATATATATCTTGGGCTTTTCGACAGTGAGATGGAAGCTGCAAGGTTCTTATTATTATAATTATTATACATTTTTCATTTCTGTACTGAATGTCTATGATTTGGTAATGATAATGTGAATGTGATTCCCATTTCAAAGTCATTTTTATGACCAAAAAGTCCTAATCCAAACGCGAAGAATCAAAATCTCATTTTCATTCCCATTCATAAGCTAAAATTCTTATCTAAACGCTATGGGGATTTGAATTCCATTTAACTTGATTAGTTTCTGTTTCCTGTTTTATTTAGGGCTTATGACAGGGCTGCTATAAAATGCAATGGAAGGGAAGCGGTCACTAATTTCGAGTCAAGTACATATGAAGGGGAGATAATCTATGGTGCTGGTAATGAATGTCATGCTCGATATTTAAATGTTGAATTTATTCGATTTTGCCCGAGTCCTTGGCTGATTTTCAAGAATTAAGTAGTTCATATCTTTGATTTGCTATGCAATGAAGTGTCTATACTTTCGTTACAATATCTAGGTGTTGAGCACAACCTTGATCTGAACTTGGGGGTGGCTCCTCCTCATTTTGCTCATTACCAAAAGGACAAGAATGCGGGTGGTTATCATTTTCAGAGTCGGGATGAGGCGCCTGATGGCAAGACAGCAAGGGTAATTCCTGAACTAGGAAATCAAATTTCTTCATTCAAGCTTTTAACTCTGTACTCAGAAATCAGAATGAAATATTTCCGAGTGATGATCCAATTTATCAGTTTCATTAATTGTTCTTGTTTATTAGAATGAGAACTCTTCCCTGGCAATTTTTCAAGCTCAACCCATGCATACACCTGCAATGGCATCTGAGCGTCCTCCTATCTCAAGTGGCGTAAACTCTACTTTCTTTCCCTACAAGGTAATGGCGTTATAATATATATGTTGGTGAGTATCTTTTAAGTTTGTTACAACACATCATGTGCAGTTAGATAGAAGAGAAAATATGCAAACTAACTTCTTAATTTTCCCAATATGAAAACATGACACTTATTTTGGGATGGATGCAGTAAAATAGATTAAGAGGCTGAGTAATCATCCTTGACCATTTTTATCAGCTTGCATGTTATATTGTTATTGCCCAAAGTCATAAGTTTCCAAATGAATGAATACTGAGGTAGCGTTTGGATTAGAATTTTTGTTTGGGAATGGGAACGACGGAACGAGAATGAGATTCACATTCATCATGTTTGGATTAGAACCTTTTGGTCATCAGAATGACTTTGGAATGAGAATCTCATTTCCATTTCTGTTCCATTTTCTTAATCTAAGCGCTACACGAATGTATTGTATACGTGGTTTTTACTAACATCGTTGCCTTGATTACTTTCAGGAAGGAGCAATAGATAGGAGGATGGGTATTGATCCCCAACCGAACTGGCCATGGCAGATCCAAGGCCCTAATGTCGGGATCATGACTCCGGCGCAATTCTTCTCCACTGCAGCATCATCAGGATTCTCTTCTTCAACAACAGTTGCACCAATGGCTGCTGCAAATACACCGCACCTTCTCAATACAACACATCCTCCACCCTTTTCCCCATCAGTCGCCGGCACCAACAAATCTCATTTCTTCTGCAGAAGCTGAAAGGCCCAGGTAGATCATTATCCATAATCCAAGGTTCTCTGTTTTTTATACAAAAACAAGAAAATTGGTTGACACAAAATGACTTCTAGGTGGATTTTAACATGCCAATTAGACTGATCAGTGATCTTATTTTCGTGTTACATGTTAACATGATTAATTAAGCATCTAAAACCGTCTTCACAGAACATGATTGATGGCTTGTGGCCTTATGATTCATGGCCATATATATATATATATGTATTGGTAAAAACCAAAAGACTGATGTATTGTTCAGATGGTTTCTTGTTTCAATTTGTTCCAAAACTATGGCACTAAATTTGTTGTAGTATAGTAGTTATTGGACTTGGATGTTAAATGTGTGATTTTCACTATATTTATTATTTAGCATTGTTTCATTGCCTTCTCACTTTGTCAAACTATAGGAGCATTATTCTGTTTGGCTTTTGCTACAAAAAGGATTGGCCAAAGCTCACATTTTCTACTTATGGAAGGTGTCTAGTGATTTTTTTTCATATAAGCTGCATAACTTACTTTGTTTTGGTTGAGCCCCTATATAGTCACTTTAGAGGATAGCAAGTTGAGTGTGATGCAAGTAAAGTAAAAACATCTTATGGTTCGAATCATCCAACAACATTTTCATCCCGTAAGGGATGAGAAGAGGTTGTCCCGAACCTCTTCTCATCCCTTCATCAAGATTCGAATCCACTATGTTGTTCTTTTAGGCATGATACCATTTACTTCGCCACGACGTTAAACAGATTAAGTGATATTTTTTTAGTTTTGTATGTTCCATTCCGCTCTCCAAATCCGAACAATCCAAATTGCCCCCACACTCTTCTAAGAGGCTTTATAGGGCTGAGTATTATATAATTTATCTCAAGTCAAACTTTAGAAGCCTAAAAGTTTGGTACAATTTGGTAATGTGGTGTAGATACCAATTGCTATTGTATTTATTTTGGCTACAAGTTGTGTATTATTTTTTTCCTTTCTATTGCATAGACATTTCAGGTTTGGCAATTTGTACTCTCTTTGTCATTTTTGGAAAGAATTGTGGTCCAACATTCAATGAATCCATGGAAAAAGAAAGGCCTGAGCTCTACTTTGTTTGGGGCTCACTCTATATCATCAATTGATTTCATCTTTGTTAATTCACTTTTAAGGCTTGTAATGATATCATATTAATGGAAATGAAAGTAAACTGTTCCAAAACAGACCTGTCCAAAAAAAGTAAAATAGTAAGTGCTAATTTCATATAGGAGGGAATTGGAATGAATGGTTTGAAAAAGGTTAAAAAGAGTTTGATTAAAATATGTTAGTTGGTAAATAAAAATTGAAAAAATGCAAATCGGCAAAATCGATTTATATTATTAGGCCAAATCGGCTAAAACTAAAGATGAAATCAAGGCGGGAGATTGATGACCAATTCACCTTGCAACGCCTGACATAGAACCTGATGACGTAGCTAAAGCATCGACCACAAGATTCGCAGACCTATCCGAGAAAGACCCCAAAAGCATTGGAGTCCTCCCCTTCAACTTGGATTACATTAACGACAAGCAACGAATCCGACTCAATGTTAACCCGATCCCAACCATGATCCACCACCAAGTGACTGCTTCCCGAACCGCCATAACCTCTACCTCCCTAACAGTCCCACAACCATTCCATCCAGCTCGACCTCGACCCCAACCCGACTTGTATGGTCTCAAACCACCCACCCCGCCCCATATTTATTCTCATGCACAAACAAAGCACCACCAACATTGACCTTGGGACGACCACGAGGCAGACGAGACCAAACACCATCCCTCATTAGACAAAGCACCATCAATATTATTGAGATAAACCAATACTATATTATTAACTTATTTTTAGTGCTAATTGATCAACACTACATGAATCAAAGTCATATCAATTTGATCATAATAATAAAAAACGTATCGATTAACAACATTTTACTATTTAATTTAAAATTAGGTCGACTCAAACTTTTTCTCTCATGCTTATCATTTATTAGAACTTCTTTTGAGTTACAGAAGCTCCCGACCTCATGCAAAAGTAAGCTACTTTAAGGAGTCAGGGAGGAGATCACTACTTTATCGGTTGACACCTCCTTCAAAAAAACAAGCTCTTATATCAGACTATCTTGGCGGCATTTGTTTTGTAGCTCGTATTTTAAATTTCCCGCCACAAGCGGGACCCACCACAACACAACTTCCATTCATCAACAGTTAAAATGATCCTAGCCGTCCATGTTACAGCTCATGATCCAACGGTGTAAAACGAACCCGAGAACCTTCGCGGCTATCACATTCTCAGTACTCACTCACTTGTCACTCCACAGTCCACAGTATATATTTGCTAGTTGCTTGAAAATTGGTACTGACCAAAGGCTCTTCTCCTGACGTTTTCAGCCACCGATTGTCGCTATGATTTGCGTCTCTTTCAGTTTCCGATCCCGAGGTCTGTCGCTAAATTTTCTTCACTTTTTTTTTTTTTTGGAATTGTACGTGATCCGTTCGTATTTTCTGTTTTGTATGCTGTTTGGCTGCCGAGAAAGCGAAGTAAAATTAAGCAAACGGAAATAATTTTGAAGTTTGAGCCAAATTTAGTTCATAGCTGCACTGCGCATTTCTAAGCTGTCTTGTTTTGCTTCATTCGAATGGATCCGTTTGTGATTTTGTGTTTTGTGTGCTGTTTGGCTCCTGAGAAATTTGAAGGTTGAGCGAAAATTTAGTTAAGAGTAATACTGGAATTCTCTAAGCTGTCTTGCTTTGATTCGCTCGGCTTCTCAGTATCTGATTTCTTAGTCGGATTTGTGAAAATTATTGTTCATACATGTTTTGACTGCCTATTCAGTTATCCGATCGTGTATGTATTTACGTGGTAGTGTTTGGCTGGCGAGAAAGCAATTAAAACTAAGAAAACGAACACATAAAACCAAATTGTTTTAGTCTATCTTGTTTTGCTTCACTTTTTGTCTCTTCAGCTTGTGATTCCAAGGTCTGTAGACTGTGGCTAACTTTCCTTCAACTTCATAGCAATGTGCATGATCCGTTGGTGATTTTATGTTTTGTGAACTGTTTGGCTGCCGAGAAAGCAAAGTAAAATTAAGAGAACGGAAACAATTTTGAGTTTAGGTGAAAATCTAGTTAATAACAACTGTGGACATTTCTAAGCTATCTTGTTTTTCTTTGTAGTGTTTCTCATGTTGATCTGGTTTCTTAGCCAACAAACATCAGTGATAGTGCTGTAAGATTTGTGAAATTTCCTTTTCATATATGTACTGATTGCTTAATGAATCCGGTGATTGTCTTTTACGTGGTAATGTTTGGCTTCTGAAAAAGCAAATTAAAACTAAGAAAATGATTACATAGTACTGATGTCTGATTACTGAACATTTTCTAGCTATCTTCTTTAGCTTCACTTTGCTTTTGATCTGGCTTTGCGACAAACATAATTGATAGCTCCATCAGACTTTTGCATTTTCTTATTTATGTACGTGTCGATTGCCTAATTACTGATTCTGGTCAGTATTGGTGTTGTTTTGAATGAAAAAACATCAGAATACCTCAATAATGAAAAAGTGTTACCCTACGGTGAGTGAGGAGTACTGTTGGTTGAGAAATGCAAGAAAAAGCTCAGAAGTCTCATTGCTGAAAAAAACATTGTGCTCCAATTATGCTCGATTGGCGTAAATGTATGTTTGCTTGCTATTCTCATTGTTTGATTTGGTTTCTTTCTCTGATTTTGTACTATAGTTGAGAAATTGGTACTTGGTAGTACCTTGATCTCTATGTGTATCAATGGTTTTTTGTGTTTATGTATAATAGCTAGCATTCAGCCGGTACATTTAATGTGAAGACAAATACAGGAGGACCATTCAGCCCGCTCACGAGGCAAATAATGGCCTTGATATTGCTGCCCGGCTATTAGAACCCATCAAGGAACAGTTTCCTATATTGTCTTATGCAGACTTATTCCAGGTGTACTTTGTAAGTAGATTGGTGAACTAAACGATTCTAAAACAGATAACTGTTTATTACCTTGTATTTAAGTACAACCATTCTAGATCAAATTATGACTGATTTTGATATTCAACTCTTGGTTATATAGTTGGCTGGAGTTGTTGCTGTCAAAGTAACTGGTTGGCCAGAGATTCCTTTCCATCCTGGGAGCCCGGTCAGTCCACCTCTCTACTATTGCCAATTTATTTTTAATTATTGAGTGGATATAATTAATATACAGAAAGTGCAGTACTTATAGAGTAAGTAGTATTTGCAATCATAACTTACATGCATGCATGCTCAATCATGTATTTGATCCCAAAACTGTTTGGTTGTTGTGGTTGTTGTACATGCACACTCAAACATCTTAGGAGTTAGGACTAAACATAGTTCTTTGGAGAGCATCAGTTAAGCTCATTGTAGCTTCTGACTTGCCTTGTAGGAGAGGACTCTTAAATGTGATCATTAGGATTTTTTAGCTGTTTCAGGGGAGGGGTTGGGATTGAAAATCTCATGTTAATACTATTTTTTTCAAAACTTTTGCTTCTTTCTAAGTGCTTAAGTATTAAAAAATTCTCTTATGGTGTGTTTGGGAACCAACATTATGTTGGATATGAGTCAAATGAAGTGTTTGGATACTCAAAGGATTTGGATTTAGATTTGACTCAAATCTAATAGCATTCAAAACATGCATGCAACATGAAATTTCAAATGATAACTCTTACTTGTTATTTGTAATTTTATGATTTTCCAAACATTGAATTTGTATTTGAAATACAATATTTTGAATTTTGGATTTCAAATCAAATCCAACTTCCCAATCACAACTGAAATCAGGACAAACGACGTGATTGATGGGATAGTAAAGTTTACGATCAGTGGAATATGGCAGTGTGATATTTCGAGATACGTAAAGGAAAAGTTTGGCTGTGAAGTGAAATGCATCCTTGATGATGTTTAGGCTAGTAAATGATAAGAAGGGATCTACCGCATAACGCTCATAATGTATATAATTGGGTGAAGGAAACTTAGAAAAGACATGAACTTGAAATGATGAGGAGAGGTAGCTGAGTAGAAAGATGGGTCACCACAGGAATTTCTTATCAGTTAGAAATACTTCTGATAATGGCATTGGGAAGAGGACCTCATGATGATATGGATTGACAAATGGTACTATTGATGGAATCTTGAGGTAGGGCTCCCCGTACTTGGTTCATCTCAAATTTACCCTCGCTTTTAGATCATTGCACGACCTAGCTAGCTCGAGCTCTAGTTCCTCATTATCGTATGAGCTAAGTTGGTTTTTGTTCAAATGTTGTTGATGAGATTGCTCATAGCAGGCATAGTGTCTGGAGTCACAAAACTGGTCCTCTAATATCCATCATATGCAAGAACAGCAACAGAACTTTGAAGTTGAGGCAAGTTTTGTATGCTTGAAATGATGCTGAATCATAATTGCTTGTTGAGTGAACCTCAGTGTTAGGAGCTACTAATCATAATAATCAAAATGGAATTAATTGCGCATGATAAATTCAATACTTATGCCAACAAAATGTGATAAAGAAAATAATGTCATTGTGATGCTCTTTTTCGTTGTTGTTGTAAGGTTCCACATAGTGTAAAAAAACAAATGATAAATTAGGGAAAGAGAGCATTTGTCACTGATTGACCATCTCTAATGTTTGGTTATTTTTTAAGGTTCGGACCATCTAAGAGATGGTTTTGGCCACATGGGTATCAGTGATAAATATATTGTTGTTGTATCTCTGATGGTCAGACTTTGGTACAGAGCTGGCAATTTTGATCCAAATTGCAGGTATCCAATAAAAATACGGATAAGTTCGGATTGGATTGAGCAATTCTGCACATTTTATACTAAAATTCGATATCCGATCTGAACTCGTTTCGGGTTGGATTCAAATTAGTTTTTGTCCTTCTGAACCCTAACAAATCCGATCAAATATCCAAATTGCAACCTCTACTTTGGTAGGCTCATAAACCTGCAATTTCTTATAGCTTTTTCAAGGGAAAGTTAACTAGCTAAGTGCACAAAATGAAGTATGCAACATCCAATAGGCTGAGAGATAACAAATAATGCTATTCAACTCCAATCAAATAGCCCTCTGTAACATTTTTGCATTTGTTGTGCAATTAACTTTGTGCACCTTATTTCATAAAAATTAAAAAATGAAAAACTATGTGTGCACTTAAGGTCTCCCTTATTAATCATTGCTCATTATGTTAGAGTACAAGTTTTTGTTGTCATTGGGAGTTAGCATTTTTCTAGTTGTCTACTTGTCATGTTTATCCATGTTGTTTTGTGAATAATTTTATAGGGGAGGTGCCACAAGGAACACTCTGGATTTGAAGGACTGTGGACCACCAATCCTCTCATCTTTTATAACTCCTATTTGAAGTAAGGCCTATTCTTTTCCCCTTGTTCATTGTTTGAGCTTATATAGCACTCTGATCACTGCATTGTTTAAACCTCTTTTATTTGGCTCAATTTTGTCATTGGTAATATATTCTGCACATGTGTTGATGTGAGTATGTGGAGCAAACCAATTACTGGTTTAATGGCCTTGTCCTTAGTTGAGAGAAAGGTCTTGTCCAGTTGCCTTTGGACAAGGCTTTCCTAGATGACCTAATCTTTGTCCAATAGTGGAGAAATATGCTAAAGTGAGCGCCTTAGTCAAATGATTAGCAAAAAAATCAGTTATCTTTTTGGTTGTAGTTCTTCAAATTAGCAAAATTAGGTCACAATCTGAGGTTAAAGCCTTATTTGCCACATGAGTGATAAGTGAGAGCTCGGATGTTATATCAAGCGTGATCAGTTAGATTGGATGTTATAACAGGGGTGATAAACTATCTCTCTGGTAGTATTTCTTCAAATGAGCAGGACTTAAGTCACAATCTAAGTGATCAATGAGAGATTGGATGTTATAAAAGTGTTGGTCACTTATCTTTCTGGTAGTAGTTTTACGAAATAGCAAGACTTAGGTCACAATCTAAAGGAATAATTCCAAATTTGCCGCATGAGTGATTAGTGGAAGATTGAATGTTATAATGTGGGTGATCAATTATCTTTGTGGTAGTAGTTCTTCGAATAAGCCTAATTTGGCACATGAGTGATTAGTGGAAGATTGAATGTTATAACTAATAACATGGGTGATCAATTATGTTTGTGGTAGTAGTTCTTTAAACAAGCCTAATTTGGTACATGAATGGTCAGTGAGAGATCGGATGTTCCAGCAGGTGTGATCACAGCAGTAGTTTTTCACATTAACAAGACTTTGGTCACAATTTGAAGGCATAAACCGAATTCGCTACACCAGTGATCACCGAGATATTGGATGCTACAATAACGATGATAAATTAATTTTCTGGTAGTAGTTCTTCAAATTAGCAAGACTTATGTCACAAGTTGAGGGCAAAAGCCTAATGACTGCTTAGGCCATAGATCAGAGAGATAGAGAGAGAGAATGGATGTAAATTTTGCTTGGGGTAAGTGAGAGCTCGGATGTTATATCAAGCGTGATCAGTTAGATTGAATGTTATAACAGGGGTGATCAACTATCTCTCTGGTAGTATTTCTTCAAATTAGCAGGACTTAAGTCACAATCTAAGGGTATAAACTTAATTTGCCAAATGAGTGATCAATGAGAGATGGATGTTATAACAGTGTTGGTTGAATGTTATAAAACGGGTAGTGTAAGATTGAATGTTATAAAACGGGTGATCAATTATCTTTGTGGTAGTAGTTCTTTGAGTAAGCCTAGTTTGGTACATGAGTGATCAGCGAGAGATTGGATGTTACCGCAGGGGTGATCAGTTATCTTTCTAGCAGTAGTTTTTCACATTAACAAGAGTTAGGTCACAATTTGAAGGTATAACTGAATTCACTACATGAGTGTTCACCGAGATATTGGATGTTATAATAACGATAATAAACAACCATCAACGGACCAACTGGCTTAAGGCGCTTGCTTCTCTTGAAGTTTCTTGAATGTTATAACAAGTGCTGGTCACTTATCTTTTTGGTAGTAGTCTTATGAAATAGCAGGACTTAGGTCACAATCTAAAGGAATAATTCCAAATTTGCCTTATGAGTGACTAGTGGAAGATTGAATGTTATAACATGGGTGATCTATTATCTTTGTGGTAGTAGTTCT
>JAYMTF010003867.1:0-14289 GCA_036897485.1 Pelargonium nanum | reverse complement strand
GGCTTAGCCTAAGCCAAAAATTATTTGGCTCATATTCCATTTACTCTATATATATATATATATGGAGACAATCTAAGACATATCCAGAAAAATCTTCAATAAAATTTTATCCTTGTAACCTTCAGGTGCAAAGGAATGAGTTGCGGGTGGTAACCAGGCTGACGTGAACCCAGATTTTGCAATATCGGGAACCTTCCTGTCTAAGTTTTTCCACCAATCATGTTTGTGAGACTCCCAATTAAAAGCCTATCGAGTGAACTTTCAGTCAGATCAACAAATTATAGTGATATCTAGTATAATATGCAGAAATTAAGAACATTTCCAATTGACCTGTATGAGGATTTCCCTTCCACTACGTAGTGTTGCACCTACAAACAAATCCAAAATCATTCTTTAGGAGCATTGAAGGATACACGTACTTTCCCTCATCATACACATTTTAAATTCATGCATACATAATCTAATGGCCATTGATCCTGAGACAATTGTTAATGAGAAATACTAATTCAAACCATGCGAAAAAACAAATATCAACAAGAAAAGAGGCATACCAAGATCACCTGGCTGTTCATCACAACCCTGCATTCAACATATACAAATGACTCAATAACACAAAAAGAAAGCAAATGCTCTTCAGAAATGAACATGCTATCAAACAAATTGAGTCTAATCAACATAGTAACATACATCACCCAGGTAACCCATATCAGATCAGGGGGCAGATGTCCAACAGGTGGAACTGGATTGTATGAAAATGAAAAGCTCAAAGGAGTATCCTGCAAACACAACCAACCATGTATTGAACGTTAGCCCTCTATTCCATTTATAAGCTCCATTCAGCACACGTAAAGAGTGAGAGAGACAAACCAAAAAAGAACATGTTCCATTACAATCATCATGAAGCATTTCCTTTTTCCTAAGAATACCAAAGGGGCAGCAACTTAACAAAGAAATTCAATCGTGAAGTGTATAGTGATCATATACTCTTATGTACCAATTGGTTACAGCTATCACTTAGCAACGAAACAAATCAAAGATATGGGTATCTAGAAAAGGCAAAGGCATGCTTGGTGCCACATATAAACAACATACTTATAAATTAGAGTACTACTCCCTTCGTCCCAAAATGAGGGTCCACAATCCATTTTGCAAAAATTAAGGATGATACAATTAGTGCTTGATTTTTCTACAACTCTATATGGCTTTGATGTAACAAAATGTAAGGGTTCTAATTAACTTATTTGGTAATTCGTGCATCACTAACTTACCAAAAGGAAAAGAGACGACTCATTTTGGAACATAGATTTAAAGAAAGTGAACGCTCATTTTGAGCCGGAAAGAGTGGTTCTTATGGAAAGTACTTGTTTTCATTACGAACACAACTCGCATCTTCATACATTAATACAGATGCCAAAGAAAATTCCAATTAAGTCAAGACTACAACATAACCTTTAAGCTTACTATAGAAAGTTAACAACTTTACACATTCCCTGTTCCTATTATGCTATTCGCAACCATTAAATCAACTCCTTCCCACTTTTCATCACTAAACAAACTCAAATTCACCATCCACGTAGCAACATTTTGTCACTAATCTAGAATATAAACAGAAGTAAACAAAACACACAAGCCCTAGATAGATTCAACATGGTAAAGAAGAAGCGTACCGGAGCTTAAGCTTCTGGAGAAACAGCGATTGCAACGCAGGTATAGTGTTTGCCAATTGGTTGCCTATAAATAGATGGAGAAAAGAGCTGAGAGATTCGAGAGAGACGCCGAATTGGAATCACGCAGTCGCAACGATAAATTTGAAAATTCGATTGCAGAAATGTGGAATTTATGCTGCGAAAAGGAGAATCGACTTTTCGAATGTCAGATGGAGGGAGGGTTCGTTTTTCAAAGGTGGGTGGTGGTGATATGCTGGCTCGGAGGACCAGGTCACTCGGTGCAGTTTGGGGCATCGAACGGTGTTTGTTGAATGATATGGTGTGCTGGAGAGTAATTAACGATTGATATTTTGAGGGTCCAGGGAAGGCCATGGATTTGCGGCACAGTGGAACATGAAAGGTTCCTTAGGAATTAAGCCGCGAAACCAATTGGACGCTGGACTTGTGTCATGGGATAGGATGTGTTTGTTTGTTTGTTTGCTTTTTCTTGTTGTTGAAGAGAATTTGAGACGTGACTTCGACGGTGTGAATTATGAGAAATTAGGAGGAGGATTATATATGTAAATCAAATCATCTGTTGATAGATTATGGAATGTTGGTAGATATTTGTATTTATTTTGACATTGGAGTGAAGTTTGGCATTTATTTGACGAGAAGTCTCTTAAAAGAAAAGACTTTTACAAAAATCTCTACATGTTCATGATAAAATAGAGGGAGAGAACTACAAAGTCATTTTTTTGTTGCATGAGGAAAAAAGACACATTCTTTGTCGCTATTCAAAATAGTAGAAAAAGTCAAAAAAACAACATCAAAGACAAAGTAGTACTGAAAAAATTATAAAAGAAAGAAGTAATAAAGCATGACAAACAAACCGACTGATTACCATTTTAAGAGACATGCCTAAGAGAACAACCTATATAAAACTTACCATAACATGAACGAATCACATATACACAAGTAACTTATTTATCAACAGTGCGTATCAATCTCAATCTCATCAATCCAAACCCCCAGCTTTTAGCAAAGTTTGAAGCCCTTCTCTAAAACTCCAAAATCAGTATACTTGTTGATACATGGTTCAAAAGAATGTGCTACAAACAAAGAGAAAGCGCCCCACTCAATCCCTCAAAACACCTTCCCCGTCAATCATTGTTAATTCCACAACCAACAACGTTAGACCTAAACGGCTAAACTCGTCTCACAATTGAAGAACCCACGAAATTAACATGTATGGCTTATAACGTAACACACATGCATAAATTAAAGTTGACCCCCGATTTATTATTTTAAAATACAACTATCAATATTTAGAATGAGTTTATTAGTTAAACACATATGAATTTGTCGATATAATAGCAAAATACAAGATAAACCTTAGTATAAGTCAAACATACAAGACACGTCATTACTTGATTATTTGAAAAACACATGAAACCATTAATTCGACCGTAATCCTAAATCAATTATACAAAACTTACGCAACAAAAATAATCATTATCCAAACATAACCATGATTGATTAAGAGTACAAGTTCTAAACTCAAAACTCAAAAATCATCATTGAACATTCCCGATTTCTTATTTCTTGTCCATGCATATTCATGAGTTCATCTTCATGTGATTTTATGAATTTATAAGTTATTATTGTCCATACACGCTCTTCACCTCACTAATTTATGATATGATTTAGTTTACCCATATCGTGTGCTCACCGCTATGTGAAATTTTGAAATGATTTACATACATGCATTTTTAACGTTTGTTGCTCATGCATGTTCATCTCACTCTTGTCTTGTTTGATAGAGGTAATTTAATACTTAAACTTCATATGTTTAAACTTAGTTCCAATATTTGCTTTTGTCCACACTTGGCTGTCTGCGTTACTCGGTACTTTCAACGGGCGGATAACTTGATCATGTTCACCCCTTGGCGGGTTGAGTCGTGATTTCTTGAGTTGAAAGCAAGATTATTTCATACAACATGTATGGTTTTAAAAAAAAAAAATCAAATAACATTTACCATTGGCAATAACTGACGTATAAATTTTTAATGGACTCTCGTTCAACATTGGATCAAAATTCAGATCGTATCACGGCCCGGTGGAAATAGCCCATTAAATTTGTGGGCCGGTGGACCGATCCATGTATTAGTCTTGGGCTCCAGGATATCAGCGACTTAGATCACAAGTATACTAAACTACTTGATGTCATTGCAACCAACGGTTAAAAAACACGCGCACACCACTAGCACCTACTCCATCTCCATCCACGTTCCTCATTTTTAGGGTTTCATCAGGCCTCCCCTAAAACCCCAATACTGTAACTGTAATGGCCATCTCCACCAACCTCCGCTTCTGAAAATGGAAAATCAGCCTGACACTAATCCCTTACTTCCACCACCACCGCCCCAGCAGCAGGAGCCGGAATCCAAGAAGATTAAAATGTCGTCCACCTCCGACGACGAGGACGCCGCCACCAACGGCACCACCAAGCAGCCGAGATACAAGCGCCGCAAGATCGCCATCTTCTTCGCCTACTGCGGAGTTGGCTACCAGGGGATGCAGAAGAATCCCGGCGCCAAGACCATCGAGGCCGACCTCGAAGAAGCCCTTTTCCACGCCGGCGCCGTCCCCGAGCAGGACCGCGGCAACTCCAAACGCTACGACTGGGCACGCTCCGCCCGTACCGACAAGGGCGTCAGCGCCGTCGGCCAGGTCGTCCCCGGCCGCTTCTACATCGACCCGCCGGGGCTCGTGGAGCGCCTCAATGCGGTCCTTCCCGCTCAGATACGGATTTTTGGGTACAAGCGCGTGACGGGATCGTTTAGCTCCAAGAAGTTCTGCGATCGGAGGAGGTATGTGTATCTGATTCCTGTGTTTGCTCTGGACCCGACTTGTCATCGCGATAGAGAGAGCGTGATGGCTAGCTTGGGGTCTGGTGCTGAGCTTGTCAAGTGTTTACCGTGTTCTGAGAGAGGGCGTAAGGTTTTGGGTGTGATGGGTAAGCGCAGTTTTGAACCGAAAACACAAGTAGATTCTAAGGATTCCTCAGTAGATGACTCTGTTTTGAATTCTGAAAGTACAGTTTGTTCAGGCACTTTGTCGAACAATGGGGATGCTATAGTAGATAGTGAAGTAAAGCTTTCAAAGTCTGAATCCATAAAGGAACCTGGGGCTGAAGGTTTGGATGTGACTAATGGTTCAGTCCCAAATCAGGGTGTTGAGTTGAATTGCGAGTCATTGGATGGGGCTGAAGAAGAGAAGATTAACGATGTTGAGAGTGGTGCGAAGCAGAGTCAATTTTGTTATGGTGAAGAAGAGAGGGAAAGGTTTAATAGAATATTGAAGTCCTATGTGGGGAGTCACAATTTCCATAACTTCACCACCAGAACTAAAGCTGAAGATCCTGCTGCTAGGCGTTACATCATTTCTTTTGATGCAAGCACCACTGTTACCGTCGATGGTATTGAATTCGTCAAGTGTGAAGTTGTGGGGCAGAGCTTCATGCTTCATCAAATTCGCAAGATGATGGGGCTCGCAGTTGCAATTATGAGGAACTGTGCTCCCGAGTCATTGATAGAAACGGCTCTGCAGAAGTAAGTGTTTCTACTGCAATGATTTTCACTTTCAAGAGTGTAATACAATTTTTTTTTCATTCTCTAACTTGAAATTGTATGATGTCAGGGATGTTAACATAAATGTGCCTACTGCTCCCGAAGTTGGCCTGTACTTGGATGAATGTTTTTTTTCGTCGTATAACCAGAAGTGGAAAGACACTCATGAAGAGCTGTCTATGAAGGATTATGCAGAAGAAGCAGAGGACTTCAAAATGAAGCACATTTACAGCCACATCGCGGCAACAGAACATAAGGAGGGAGTGGTTGGTCTGTGGTTGCACTCGCTGAACCACCGAAATTACACAGATTTAGGTTATTTAAACAACAATGGAGCCATCACTGACACGAATAGTGGCGAAGTAGAGAAGAATACCGATGATGGGAAAAGTGGCACAGTGGAGAAAATTACTGAGGAGGGAAGAAGCAATGAAGTGGAGATAATTGCTGAGTAAATTGTCTTGCAGGAAGTGGGTATTTGAACATTGCTTAAACTGTGATGTGTGCCTTTTATTTTAGCTATTTACATACCAAGTATTGAGAATAGAAACTTTTGACATGTTTTAGATGTTTTAACATAAAAACATGGTCTAACATTGGTTTATTTTTGGGTACCTATACATGTCTGACCATTAATCATTAGTGCTTACATCTTTAATAAAATGATGCAGACTTGTTATTGGCCAATCAGAAGCTGTGACGGTGTTTTAAAATGAAGGCAGATTGATATCTATGCTAGTTAAGTTGTGAACTGAATTTATCATATGATTTCATTGTTGTCCAATTTCCTTCAAGTTATGATTGTTACTTGATGCTTAAAAAGTGTCCTCTTGTTGTGAGCTGCATCTGCATCTCCTTGATATTTTCTTTTCTGCTGATGTAGAAAGTGCTGTGGGGAGAATATTCAGTTGAAACTGGTTATTTCTCTCACAATCTGCGATCTTGGTAGCAATTTATCGAGGCCCTAATTATTTCAATTCTACAATTCTTGCAGTTTGTTCATGTTAGTTATTGAAGTTCTCATCACCAGTGGTGGTTCTTGGATTGAATTCTATATATAGATGTGCTTGGTCATATTTGGAGACTTGTTAGTAGACATCAAAGACAGATGTTTTCCAAGTTGTAGAGAACTGATGGATAGCTGAGAAGTGGCTTGAAATGGTCATACACTCATTCTACTTTTGTTGAGCATGCTACATGTTCTTCATAGATGTTTTTTTTTAAATATGTTCTTCGTAGTTGTTATTTATCTTCTCTCTTTGCTTGTCATGTGATTTTCTGAAATTTTCTAATAACCATGTTTCTCAAACTCTTCTGAATTCTGGCTGCTACCTCTCTGTTTGGTCTTCAACATCTGCATTCTTGCATAATGTCATTTGTGAAATTATTTCTCACGGTCGAGTTTCTTACAATGTCGTGTGAAATGTTGAATTTGAGTGAAATAAATGTATGAATAATTTTAATATTTAGATTTAAATTTGTCTCAAATTCAAGAGCTTTTGTAACATAGTTCCAAATATGAATTGGATGAGCATGAGCTTTCATTTGTTTGGGCTGGGCCCATAGGCCTATCAGATTCTAATGGCCCAATTCCTTCCCGCCTTAGACCGTTAAATTAGTTATACCGTAACTCTCGTGAACATCCACATAAGCACTTGACCCACCACAGATAAAATTCAAACAAAGCAACCAGTTTGACTCTCAGGGAACCGATTTCTCGCTACGGGACAATGTTTCCGTGATCCCCTTACAATACATTCTCTTTCGGAAAATCATTTCCTTTCCGTTTCCTCCGCCTTCCAATTCTAAAGGAATTCAATTCCCAGAAACCACCATGTCCGTTGACTGGACTCAACTCCCACCAGAGCTTCTCCAAATCATCTCGGAGAACATCACCATCTACGCCGACTACCTCCGGTTCCGCGCCGTCTGCCTCAGCTGGCGTTTCTCCGTCCCCAAATTCCCTCGCCACCTCCAGCCGCAGCTCCCATGGCTGATGCTTCCCCAATCGCACACCCACCCGTCCCAACGCGCCTTCTTCAGCATCTCCGACAACAAACTTCTCTTCCTCCCCCTCCCGGAAACCTCCACCCGTCACCGCCGCTGCGGCTCTTCCCACGGATGGCTTCCCGTCCTCGACGAATCCCCCACCGTCCTCCCCCCCAACCCGCTCCCCCGAGCCAAGATCCACCTCCCTCCGCTCACCACCTTCCCCAATGTGGTCAATTTCAGCTCCCCCGAGTCTGGCCGCGAGTACGTGCTCCGCAACTCCTTTGGCGATCTCTACACCCGCAATTCGAAGCAGATGCGCGATTCCTTCATCAAGAAGATCGTCCTCTCATCGAGCCCGCTCGACGCCAATTTCGTGGCGCTGGCGATTCTGAACCAGACGGGTGATTTAGCGTTCTCCAGAAATGGGGATAGAAACTGGACCTTCATCGGAAAAGCTCATTCTTTCTGTGAAGATGTTGTGTACCATGACGGGTTGTTTTATGCTGTGGACAGGTACGCTGCTGTTGCCGTGTGTGACGTTCGCGGCGAGGTCCCGAGGGTCTTGAACATTGACGTGGCCGGGAAATTCAAGGGGGACATGCATTATCTGGTGAATTGCGGGGACGAGTTGCTGTTAGTAACTCGGTATGTGGATCTAGAACGGAAGACCGAGTCGGGTCAGCTGAATTTAGAGTACAAAACAAAGCGGTTTGAGGTTTATAAGCTTGATTGGAGCAGACCGAGGTGGGAGAGGGTGAGGAGCTTAGGTGATAGAGTGCTTTTTCTTGGGGAGAACTCTTCGTTGTCGTTGTCAGCTTCCGATTTTCCGGGCTGTAAAGGGAACTGCATATACTACACTGATGACTATACCGAGACTAACTATGATGGTCTCTATGGGGAGCATGATTTAGGGATCTTCAGGTTATGGGATGGAAGGATTGAACAATTGCCTTGCTATCCACGGAGCTCGCATTCTCAGCTGCGCTGGCCTCCCCCGCTATGGGTTTCGCCTAATCCCTGCTAACTGTGTATGTCCGATGTAAGTTCTAACTGTAAATCAATTATACAATGTTACATTTTGTCACTTATGTTAAGCCATGGCATGAGTAAATTATATAGCATGACAAATGAAGCTTTTGTATTTGTAAATTAATGTATTGTACAATAATAAGAAAGATTATGATCATGTCGTGTGATCTTGTATATAAAGAAAAGTAAGCATCTGGTGGTCAATTGCATTTGTTACAAATGTAGTAGTTAGATTGCATGTATTTTGTTTTACAACTTTAATTCTTTGTATGGTTTTACACTAATCCATTTGATGATACACAAAATATTTGATTCCTAAAATCTCAGAAAAATACTTGTACAACAAATTTCAAGCTTTTCAACTCTAACTTGGCCCTTTTTGGCCCAATTACATCCAATTCTGATTCAGCTCTGCCTAAATTGTTACATTAGACGTACCATTCGACTCTACCAAACCCGGTCCATGATTCACAGACATCTGGATTATACATGTCCAGATACAACCGATTTGGAATTTCAGTAATCATGTATATTGGACTTTCTAAATATTTTTATCCATACTCCTATACTATCCATAGGGTTGACCAGGTAAAAGAATACAATTACACATTTGTAAATTATATTCGTTAAATATGAGTCACGAATCATGCACTTAGACTTGCGAACGCTGTTGTACGACATCAACGACACAATTTTATATGGATGAGGAATAGATATTGTATTTGAAAACCTTTGGTGTTTGATTTTGTCTTAGTATTTTCAAACCTTCAAAGCCTATATTGTGCCTTAAGATAACAAGTATGAATGAAATGCAAAAATAAATCTTTATTTCACACGAGTGATGTTTACAAAATGCAGAGGATGGTTTGGGCAAATGAGCCCCCACCTATATATACTAGAGTCCTATTTAAATAGATTGCTAGAATTAAAAGTAAATGAACATAATCAATGACCAAGATCTGTCATCTAGAGAGTTCCTACTCTTGATTATGTTCATGATTCGTCATCTAGAGAGTTCATACTCTTCTAGCAAATATAACACGACTCTATAATAATGTAAAAATATCCTAGAAAAGCTAGAAAGAAAAGTATCTAGAAAGTTAAGTGTAGAACAACTTACAAGCTTGTTATAATAATATAACAAATTGGGTCTTATGTTTGAGCTTGATCTTCCTTGTATCCATTTTGCATATGACATTCAAGTCTTGCGTTTTTCCGAGCTATCCAAGTCCTTATAGATTCTACTATATGTGTAGGTGTTGCTTTTTTGCTATCCGGATAGAAATTTTGTGTCACATACGTATGTATTACAATGCGATCGATCTAAGACAATAAGCTTAGATAAATTATATGTACAATACATAGTTGCCAAAGGTTGGGGGATTTTGGTGTGCATGGTAATTACCTAAACTATGATTGTTAAGGCTACAATGGTATGGCTCTGTCTCTGCCAAAGTATGACATGCCTAACTGTGTGGCACTTATATTTAATGGGATCAATGTCGCACTAATGATAAAACTATAGTCTTTGGTGGTTTCAAAGAAAAAGCATTCCTGTATATGCCTCTGGTTTTTCACTCCGGCTGAACCTTATTTGGACTCTAAACATAATTTGCATCAACAAAATATTGTTTATGCAAAACCTCGCGACATGGCACTTCTCTATGTTCCTATGTACAAATTAGCCACTAATTAAGCTACATATAGTACACATTAAGCAATACACCTCATGGAATACACAGAAACGGAAGAGTCAAGCGAAGGAGCGCCATAGACCCTGGGATGGTCGCTCTCCAAACCATAGTCCATCATCGGCCGGAAGTCAAGGTCCTCGTCGTGATCGTACACAAATTCCGGCATCTCTATCTCGTTCCTCCGCACCTGGTCCCACAAAAACTCCAGCCTGTTGACGTACTTGACCTTGCCGTACAAGGCGCCGCCGAAAAGGATGCGACCGAAGGTGGCCAGAAACAGCCTGGACTGCAGACCCGGGTGGAGGAAGTAAACGGCGGAGAGACGATCCTTGACGTTGACGGGAATGGCGTCGTAGATGGAGCGGAGGGTGGAGATTCCGGGGAAGTTGTCGCTCCTCTGCACGCCCGTGTGCACGTACACCACCGAGAACGGCCTGCTCGTGCTCAATCCCACCAGCTTCGGAAACACCCTTTCCTCCAAATATTTCTTCAACGCCTCGCTGCTCACCAACCGAGCTGATCCAATAAAGGACCCGTTTAGTTGTAAAAAACAATTTTCATTTTCTGTTCTATGGAAAACTTGGAAATAATCCATAACTAGATTACATTGGCAACCAAATTATAAATAATTAAGAGAGAAGATTGTGTGTACCAGGGAAGAGCTTGGCGATGATGCGAAGGAGCTTGTGGCCACGCTTGTCTCTGCCTTGGATCTTGAAGACTTGGAGCTTTTCCAGGAGCTGTTCTTGTTCTGGGATTGAAAGAGAGAATGAAGAACAATTCATGATTTTTCTTTTTTTGTAAATTGATTGAGGGATTGTGTTTTTTGAGAGGGAATATAGTGATGGAGATGGAGAGAAAAATACGTGAGGAACAGAGTGGATTGTGGAAGGTATTTATATAATATGTATTGATGGAAAGAGAGGGGAGAGGAGGTGATTGAATTAAGGATTGGATTTTTGTTTCGACAAGGAATAGGTAAAGGATTGATTTGATTTGTGGGTATATTCTGAAGCATCTTCCATATTTGGATAAGGAATATATAATGTCCAGTCTCTGCTCTCTACACTTCTCTGTGTTTATCACTGGCATTACATTTTCTTATTGATTTTTATCTATTATTGCCTTCCCACCACACCGTCTTATCTTTACCTTCTGGGAAGGGAACCATTATTGTGTGATTCATCCGGTGGATGCTTAGTTAGGACTTGTTTTATAACTCATAGAGACCAAAAAAAATTGTGGTTGATAAATGAAGATGTAAAATGTGTTCATATATATAAATTTTGTCATAAAAGTGATGATATTTTAGTAAAATTACCATTTTACCTTTACAGTTAAACTAATAAGGATAAATAATTATTTGGTCCAAAAAACACTATCTCTATTTTTCTAAGCTAATGATAGATTTTTCCTCTTTCTCCCCTTTGTCTTCATTTGTAGCTCCAAAGGAGAAAGTAACAAATTTTAACTACATAAATTTTGTCTTCATACTTTTTATTTATGAGCCGGTCTAAGTATTGGAAAGAGTTTTGGTGTTGACCTTGTGAGGTCGGTGAGGAACTCTAAGGGAGTCACCTCTATAACATGGAGCTCAAAATTACCCAAAGTTGTGTCACTCACCTCTATCACATAGGGCTCCAAATTACCCAAAATTTAGTTAGGTGACCTATCAAAGAGACATGGTATGTCAAGACGTTTTTTGAGGTGATGATTTTAATAGGAGCTCGATGGAAGAAAATATGATTAGTGATACTCCAAAGAACACAAAAATAAATATTTTCAAAATCATTCTAAATCCAATCCGAACATAAAAATAAACAAAATTTGCGGTGATGTTATGTTGACCTCGTAATAGGAAAAATGAGCTCAATATGACGTTAAAACTCAAACTTAATCTTATTTGATATGATGCGCAATTATCTTAAATATACCTTCTTCTATTTTTCATCTAACTAATTTTTTTTCCAATGATCACGTTGCTTTAGTTTATTCCTGTTTGTCATCAAGTTAAGATTTTAAATCATTGCAATGTACATAAATGAACAAAATTATTCACAACCAACATTTGTATGGGGTGTGAATGAAACATTTACCTTAAAGTATTACTATTGTTTTAATTTCCCAACACACTAATTAATTCACAAGCACATTGGTAGCCTACGAATAACTGTTAAGCACATGGGTGGATCGAAGCTATGATACTCTCAAGTTTACAAATATTCAGATACCAATATTATACAACTCCATCTTGGATCCTCTGGAAATATTTTAAACCCTTGAAGACCCCTATTGACCCCCATTTTCATATCATTCTCTTGGTATTACAACAAAATTGAATTTCATGAGATCCACAAGACTCGATGAATACACTTAACGAGGTATTGACCCAATTGCTTAATGCTTACACATTTTCTATTCTTCTTGCATGCTCAACCAAACACAAACAAGGCTTGGTAGTTAAGTATAGCTACTCAGGCTTTTCAGTGACATTGAGCTCTCCATCAACATCAAAAACTAAACTAGTCATGGAAGGTGGATTTTGGGTTCTTTTTGGCATTTTGTGTTGCACTACTCTCATGGCTTCTGGTGCTAGTAGTGCTCGCAAAGCTGCTTGCCATAACCCTCTGTTTGGGCATTGCTATGGCATCCCTCACACTTGCCCAGCTGCTTGCCCTATCCTCTGTGAAGTTGATTGCAACCTCTGCAAACCATATTGTGGTAAGATATTTAGTTTCGTCGTTTCTTTTGGCGTTCGCTAGAACTCCTTCTTTTGTCTCTTCTGCTCCTAGACCTGCAAAACAAGACTTAGCTACTCTTCAGGAGAATCTTAGTATTTAGGGTTCTTTGTGCTTTCCTCTATACTTTTTGTCTCCTCTTTGTTTTGCCCACGTTTTTGGGATCTTTCTTAGTTCTTTGCCTGAGTCATCTCCGTGACTTGCACCTCAAGTTACCCTACGAGGGTTATTATGGTGCTGAGCTTTATGGTGGGTTTGTCTTGAGGCAATCGCGTAATGTGATGCTCATTATGGATGCAACAAGTAATGTTAGTAAATAAATACATGAAACACTCATACCCGCTCCTATAAATTTATGGTGATGCCCGTTCGGTTTCATTTACTTTGTGTCTTGGCTGAGATTCTTTTTTCTCTGTGTTATATATGTTGACTGTTGTATTACTAATATTGAGTATGCAAATTCAATTTGCAGCATGTGACAGGCCGGGAGCTGTGTGTCAAGACCCACGATTCATCGGAGGAGATGGTGTCATGTTCTACTTCCATGGCAAGAAGAACAAGGACTTCTGTTTAGTGTCCGATCCCGAGCTCCACATAAACGCTCATTTCATTGGGAAGACGGGCCGGAGGAGAAGAGACTTCACTTGGGTCCAGGCCATTGCTGTCTTGTTTCACTCCCACCATCAGCTCTACATTGGTGCCAAAAGGGTAGCTAACTGGGAGGAATCAGATGACAACATGGTAATCCGATTAGACGAGCAAGATGTGACGATACCAACCGGGGAAGGGCAGGCTTGGTGGTCCCCTGAGACGGGGCTGAAGGTTCAGCGACGAGGAGAGACCAACAAGGTGAATGTGCAAGTAGAAGGCTTGTTCGAGATAGCATTGCGGGTAGTTCCAATTACTATGGAGGAGTCGAGGGTTCATGGATATGATGTCCCAAAAGATGACTGTTATGCTCATTTGGAGCTCAACTTCAAATTTGGGTCATTGAGCAAGATGGTGGATGGAGTGTTGGGACAGACTTACAGACCAGATTATCATAGCAGAGTGAAAATGGCTGCTCCCATGCCAATAATGGGAGGAGCAGATCGGTTTGCTTCGTCTCATCTATTCGCTACGGATTGTGAGGTCTCTAAATTTCAGTCCAAATTAGAGACTGCTAATGAAACTGAAAGTGTCAATCCACTGATTAGCTTTAGTTGAGTCATGAAAGAGATTGCAAGTTTTATGTAATTGCAAATAAGTTGCTGCTGCTAGATTGGAGCTTATGTGGATGAATGTTATTGACTTTTTTCCCAATTGAGTTAATTTTAGTTAATCATATTTTCCAATCAAATAATTGGCTGAAGCTTTCAGCAGGTTAGGGGGTGGCTTAGAGGCTCGCAACTGGAACTGAATAAGCGAGTGGCGAGTTGCGAATCCCACATCGGATAGGAGTGGGTTACTGGTTGCGTGCGGTGGTTATAAAAAAGGAAGTGCGGTTTTGGTGAAGAGTATCTTTGCGCTTGGGGCAATGACGCAGCTAGTGAGGTACTAACCGAGGCGCGTCTATTGC
>JAYMTF010003866.1:0-14292 GCA_036897485.1 Pelargonium nanum | reverse complement strand
TAGTTACAGCCAATTATTGACTTTCCGCGACAGGATAGAGGTTTGAGCGACTGGATTGGCTGTCGCGGAAAGTGAAATTTCTTGTAGTGTATTATAGATGCGTGTTTGAGTTTTTTTTATCTAATTAATTTTTAAATTTTGATAAAAGGAGAAAACGGTCATTATCAAATAGATCTATCCGAGAAAACGTTTTCCTTATTGTTTCGAAGTTCAAATAATGTAGTGTTCTTCTCTACGTCATCATTTTGATGCAGAATAAGATATTAAGAGGGATCTTAATTTGATGGTTCCACACCTCAATTATGTCAACAATTATTCACAAAGTTCTGTATGCATCCCTATATGTGTAATTGTGTCATACAAAAAACAATGTATGTCATAAGTTGTAAAAAAATTTGATACATTGTAATTTAAATAATTAAATATTCTTATTTTTATATTATTTTTTTAAGAAATTAATGTAATATAACAATACATCTTTTTTCAAGTAGCAAGATTGATCACGTTGAAATTATGCAAATGAATTATTACGATAATTGATATTAATGTAATGGTTCCACACTCAACAATGCCAATAATGGTTCACAAAGTTTTGTTTCCATTCCTACTTGTGTTGAACAAAAAAATAATATGCAATTACTTGCTATTTAAAATGATTAAATATTACGATGAAGAATGTTCTTTTTTTTATAGTGATTCATAAATCAAGCATTATATATTTAAAAATCTCGTCAGAAGCTTTTAGGTTTACTCATCCCTTTAAGCCTAACATAGATAGCGACAAAATCTAAACATAAGTCACATTATTCCCAGACAGACTAACAAAACGAAAATATAAACTAGCAACATATTAAACAAAACTTAAAATATCATCAACAATCAAACTGAAGACACTAATTTTATTCTCCCACAAAACGTGTACTTCTTTTTCTTGTTCAATAAAATACATGTAGTTTAAAAGTTTTTTTAATTAAGTTGTTTCGTCCAAATCCGTCAACTATCACGTTAAATGTTCTTATTCACACATCAACGATGAGAAATTTCTTTTTATGCAGAACAAATTATCAGTAACTTTCTTCAAATGGTGAAATCTATATATAGAGCATAATCAAATGGGTTGTAGATAATCAAAATCGCAAACAATTCCATTGTAATCATTTAAAAAAGAAAAATAAAATAAAAATGTCAGCTTTGCCCAGGTTTGCGGCTTTCAAATCCAATTTCAACAACAGATATTTAGAGCTGTTGCACGAAGAAGGCGAATTACAAGGGTTCATCCGGTTCAGCGGAGACGCGCTCGTGACCCCCCACACCCGGTTCGGAATCGAATTGGCGGAGAGCGATACGCGGCTCGTGCACATCCGAAACGTCCACAACAACAGATATTGGGCGGCGAGAGGCGAAAACGACAACTGGATCGCCGCCACCGCCGAGAAACCGGAAGAAGACCGCTCCAAGTGGTCGTGCACGTTGTTCGAGCCCAGCTCCGTGGTAACCGGAGACGCCGGTGACCAGTACCGGTTCCGGCACGTCAATCAGAGAAGGATCGTAAGGTTGATGTTGACGCCCAACAGATTCGAAATGCTACTTCCTTTAGTAGACACGTCGGATCAGACTCTGTTGGATGTGTTCACTGTCGTCGATTGGGACTCACTTGTGATCATGCCAAAATACGTAGCGTTTAGAGGTGACAATGACCAGTTTGTGAGGGCCATTATCGTCCGGAACTTACACTACCTCCAGTTCAACACCGATGACAGTAAAGATCAAACCGCCGCGCAAGAGTTCCACCTCGCTCCCGACGGTAGCATCCGTATCAGGTCAGGGACGGATTTAGGAAGAGAGGTGTGGGGGCACTAGCCCCTACTGAACTTTTTTATTTTTATTTTTTTATCACAAAATAAAAAGGCAAGTCTTACAAAAAAAAAAAAACCGAAGATCTAACTAACTGGTGGGGCACTTGATTCGCAAACTAATCCAAAAATAGATGCCTCCACTGATTATTTTTTTCTTTTCATTTTTTTTCTTCTTTTTCTTCATATTTTGTCCCCCACGGAGTAAATATTCTTGATATGTCCATGCCTCAAGTCCATCTACTTTAATGCGTTCTGGAGTAACGTCGATGGTATGATCTTGGCGGACCCAGATCGAACCACGAACTACATAGACACCTTGTTTTGGCCGGTCAAGCTCAATGACAACACCGTTGCTCTCCGCAGTGTGAGCAACAACAATTTCTGCAATCGGGTCACCGAGGGAATGGTGGATCATCTTGCTGCTGTGGTTCGTACCTTTTCCTTACAGACCCGACTGGTAGTGACGGAGCTTGTTGTTTCCAGGAGTCTCTTCAATGTAGTCTTTGACCTAGACAACGCTAGGGTTTACAATGAGCAAGCCATCATGATGGGAAATGGAAGTGCCTCCAAGGCTCGCCACTCTTGAAGTTAGACTTGCGGTGACCGAGAGTACAACTAGATCTTGGAGCTCTAGTCTTTCGCTAATGTTGGGTGTCACAACCTCTTTTTCAACTGGAATTCCTTTCTTGGCTCGGGGAAGCGTTGAAATTTCGGCTGAAATCACCACCCAATTTGAAATGGGTCACAGCAGTACCGAGGAAACAACGTTGGACACTACGTACATCATTGCGGTTCCACCAAGGACCAGCGCCATTGTGCGTGCCATGGCAACTAGGGCTACGTGTGATGTTCCGTTTTCCTACACCCAGACTGATGTTCTTTGGGATGGAAGACGGGTTACGACCAGATTGTCCGATGGCCTTTTTACCGGTGTGAATGCTTATAGTGTGCATTATGAGCCCGAGTTGACTACACTAAACCTAGCTAAATTATATGCTGCTGCTACTCCTGGAGATGAATAGTATTGTTAATAGTTCATCGCCAATATAAGGTTGTGGGTGGATATAAATAATTCTGAAAATCCTCACGAAACTTCACTCGTGCATTAGTTAACAATCTGATGGTTGAAAAGGCTTATTGCATATGCTAAATGCAATCGTATTTCATGCGAAAAATATTTTTGTTTTCGTTAGTTTCTTATTTGTCATTCTTCTTTTGTAATTAGAATTGTACCTTCTCAACTCAATATGAGTTTTTTGTATTACTCCACTAAGCATATATATTATTTTCTTAGTCTTAATATGAATGTCTAATTTCACATTGGTAATTGAAAAACATAAAAATTATTGATAATATCATTGAACAATGTTGTTCGTTTGTTTGCCTGTTCATCGTCTTACCTCGTTAGGTTAACGTTATGGTGTGTTCATCATTTGATTTGAAATGCTGGATTCGAGTCAAATGAGGTGTTTGTGAACTCCAAGAATTTGAATTTGAATTTGAGTGAAATTCAAAGACATTCAAAACATGCCTAGAACATGAGATTTCAAATGACACATTTTACCTTGTCATTTGAAATTCTATGTTTTCTCAAATATTATATTTGTATTTGAAATACAACATTTCAAATCCAAAATTTCAAATACAAATATAAGTTTGAGCCCAATAGATTTCTGGTTAAAGTAAAGGGATTGTGATATGAATATGCTTCTTGTACCGAGTGGTTTCATCAGTACGAGGCCTAGCCCAATTTGGTGTGGGCCGGAGACAAATCCTACTGTTTCATGTTATTTTATTTAGACATTTTCTATGTATTTGATAACGAATATAACTAATGAAATTGTTTAAGATCGAAAAGATATTATACACGTAATAGAAAATGTGGATGATGAGTCTGTAAACATAATCCTCTTATATTTCTGCTGAATCGGTGGCGTGAATTTAAGATTGACCGATCAAATCCGTTATTTTCACAACTTGACTAGACAAGAATTACATTTTATGTGTATTGATTTTATTAAACTCGAACTTGAATCAACTCACAAGTCCCCATGATTTTCAACTTGAACACCCAACTCTAAAAACTAGGAAATAACTAAAACATAGTTCCTAAAAATAGAAAACCCGAAAATGGATAATTAAACTGTGAGTAAGTAGCTTGCATGCATTTGACACGTGGCGAACATGAAGAGAACCAAAGGCTCTATATAGAGCCATGTACTCTCTTCAAAGGCTATCCATTAATTTTGATCCATCTAATCTTTTTGTGCCGCTAATTCAGGAGAGCCGAACCCACTTTTTTATATTGTTATTGTTATTGTCAGGTGTTTGGTTGATTAATTAGTACGTGAAATTTTAATTTTCGGGGAAAAGAAAATGAAGGACAACGAACAAAACCCTCTTCACCTGAAATCCTTGAACCACATATCGCTTGTGTGCAAATCGATTGAAGAATCGTTAAATTTCTATCACTGCATTCTAGGGTTCATCCCGATTCGAAGGCCCGGGTCGTTTGATTTTAACGGAGCATGGTAATGTTATTGCTTCGAATTTTAAAGGAAGTTTTTAGTAAACAAGTTTGAATTTGTGATTTTTGTATTGATTTACGTACAGGCTTTTTGGCTATGGAGTTGGTGTGCATCTATTGCAGTCAGAGGATCCTGAGAACATGCCCAAGAAAACCAAGATTAACCCCAAAGATAATCATATTTCTTTTCAGGTAATCTTGTATAAATAGAACAAAACTAGGGCTAGCAATTCGGGTCATACCCGTGACTCTACATGAAAACGACACGAATGTAAGTAGATTTGGTTCAGCATAATTAGTTTCGGGTTGTGTTCGTGTCAAACCCGTTTAATCCGCTCATTTGAGGATAAAAATGTGGATTTTTAAACATATCATGTAAAAAATGACCCATATAAGTTAAACGAGTCATATATATCAAGTTGTGTTGGTCTGTTGGATCAATATCAATCCGTTTACGTAAACGTGTCAAGTTGGTTCGTATAACTTTTAACTCAATTATTTAAACGTTAACTGTGTCATGTCATGTCAATCTGCTCACAAAAGGGGTTGTAGATTGTGGTTGTCCTATTTAACATGACACTAAACTTTCAACACAACCCTGAACACGAATTGTCACCCGAATTTGAAAACTTGTGCATGCACGTACAGTGTGAGAGCATGGGCACAGTGGAGAAGAATCTGAAGGACATGGGGATCGAATACGCACGAGCTAGGGTTGAGGAAGGTGGCGTTTACGTAGACCAGCTATTCTTCCACGACCCAGATGGTTTCATGATCGAGATATGCAACTGCGACGTCCTTCCGGTGATCCCACTGGCCGGAGAGATGATTCCGTCGTGCTCCAGAGTCAACATGAAGGTTTTAGAGCAGCAGCAGCAGTTGGTGCACCAGTAATTAATATATGAACCTCGATCGCATAAACAAATTAGCTTGTTTTTGCATGTATGTAATTATGTTCTTTTCTCTCCTGAGATTTTATTCATTATTAATTTGTATTAAAACTAAATAAAGGTTCTGGACAAAAGATAGGTGGTCATTGTTCCAGCTTTGATGGATTATATTTTATAGGATCTGCTATATGTAATTATGTGGTATACCATGCATGCATGGTTTGGTTTTGTTAATTTTCTGCATTGGATTATATTAAAGGTTTATTAATTATGGATGAAGGATGAGTCATGAATGACTGAATGTATCTTTCTGTTTTTTTTTTTAAGAAATAGTTTTACTGGTCAAAGTGGATATAAGCTACATAGTTATCAACATTCCCCCAAAAATTGGGATAAGTTTCTTTTTTAAGCTTGGTTTTGTTTGGTTTTGCCATAAAAATTGGGATCAGTAAAGAGCTTGCTTAACTTGGTCAATGTGAATTGGTAAAGAGTTTGTGAGAATGGAAAATTTGAAAATACAAAATCAACTATAGAGAATATTCCTAGTTAATCATACCATGTTAGAGTATAAAATTAATATTAGATCTACAGTTTAAGCTTTTAGTTTGTAGTATTATTAATCTTTACATGATATCAGAGTATTGGTGACAAAACATTCCGAGTTCGAGTATTGTTGACAGCCCAACACCCATGAAGCGTGCTAGAATATAAAACTAATATTTGACCTTCAACTATCAGATTAAATGAACTTTTAGTCGAGATGATTCTATGCATATATGAAAACAAAGATACACATCCATATAAAAAGGAGGAAATATGTTTACAAGAAATGGAGGTGAAGATTATATAATCTAGAGCCCTCTTTCCAGCATCTGCTCAAAATTCTCCAAGGATTGGAGCCTCTGAATCATTAGCTGCTTCCTGAACTTGTTGATAAACTCTTCAGCACTCTGGTCTATGTCTATGCTTGCCTTGCTCTCCACCTTCTTTGTTGCCTCCACTTTAACCTCTGCACCTCCATGGGGCTTCATGGAGGTGTAATATGGAGGAGGTATGGAGCTATTCTTCATTTTCTTGACCTTCTTCTTTCTTCTTTTATCTCTTGCTCTCTTCTTATTTATATATGCCAAAACCAAAATGTTGTAGATTCTGAGATGATGGTTTTGAAAGCTCATTGGGTTCCAATATTTATAGCAGAAAAAAGTACTGCATTATTTGCATTTTTGGAGGAGCTAGCTGGCTTTCTTATCTGGAATCTTGATGGAGGACTTCTTTAGTGAGACAAGGTAGCTAGTATATGAAGTTAGATAGAAAAGTGTATTAATTGAGTTGCTTATTTTATATGCTTTCTCCATATGATCATTTATGTCCTCCCATACTTTCTTGCTATCATTGACACTTCATATATTAACAAGTAATAGAAGTCAAGAGATGGGCATATATGGTGGAGGAGTGGAACAGATCGGTAACATTATTGAATTGAAATTATATGTGATAATGCTATGGCTCCACCTAATTGCCAAATTGTTACTTGGTTGGTACATTATTGTGTGTACATGAATAAATAAGGTATACACAACTTGTCACTCATTTCAGTCATTTGATTCAGCTCAATTATAGAATTGTTATAAATTAACTTTTCTTCTTCATTTTTTTTGTTATGTACTTAAGTACGAGTTTATTTTATTTACTAAACATATGGTTGACAATAACTATACACTATAACTACTAAATCCATGTAGTACGAATTATTTTTCATATTAATCATCTTCTCCTTCATCACTGGAATGTCGAGTCATAACATCTCACGAGCAGACTTCTCAGAAGTAACAACTCGAGAATAGAGCATCACCTCTACCTGGGCAATTTGTTTACAAGATTGCCCAAATTTGGCCTTATTCATCATCAATTGTGACTTAAGAACTCTGAGAAGCCTCCTGACTGCACAACACATTATGATTTGCTCGATGTGCCCGGGTACACGACTCCCCAACTGCAAGAGCAATCTAATCAAACAAAATATATGTACCCAATCTGATAGGAGGAAGCACATGTTCATGTGTATTCTTTTGCCATTTTGGTTGCAAGTTAGATGTTATATTGCAAATTGTAAAGCTTCTGGGCAATTTGGTTGATGAGCTACTCTAACAAATTTTCGTTTTTTCACATCTCCACCTCTTGGGATGCTGTTTATACATATATACTAACATAATTTATACACAAGAATCAGTTAACCATTTGCTTTGTATATGCACCTGGGTCTGTCCCTCCACTGAGTCCACCTCTGTTTCAGAAATATTGAAGACTGAGGTCTGGTGTGACATTTTGCTTAATGGGCGCTTCATTCGACCAGAAGCAAGAAGCTGGGAATACTACACCTCGACTTAAGCCTTTGGCTTGCCAACAAAAAGATCTTGTAATTCGTTCAATGTATGATGACACAATTTTAATGTTTTCCATATATAAACCTTCACACGGGGAGTCATCACTGCAAGCAAACCTTATCGCTTCCTCTGTTGCTGATGTTCCTCTAATGTTCACGAAAGATATGTTCTCCACTTTAACAGCCAAACTCTGCGCACACAAACAAATGCTATTATCTCCATTACAATTTGATCTATTGACAATATGCATCTTGCATCTTTGCTTTGCCAAGCAAAAACAACTATATGAATTCAGATGACTGATAAGAGCCTAAATCGAAAGAGTTCAATCTTAGTCTTTTATGTCTGTGAAACAAGTTTTGAAGGGCTTAACTGTACTTGAAAATTGTGTCAAGCCTTGCAATGCTTCATAATCTCAAACACGAAACAGTCCAAGTAGATCAGAATCCTTACCTGGTTCAGACATGGAGACAGTGAATCACAATAATATTGATCGATTATTATTGGATTCGATACATTTTCCATCAGTATGTTCTGGAATGTGATTCCGGTAACAAAACCACTGCCTCCCTGGTTAAGACATGAAGATGATGAAGATTCAATAAACTATAAAATCATTTTCTGGAACATATCTCTACCTATCTATCAATGTATTCGAACATGTGCACATGTCATGTATACGTGCTATATGTGTTTTTACCTGCCATGATTTTATCCTCACTCCATTCTCTGTGTTGGAGATAAATGCCCCATCAACCATTACATCACGGACTTGTGACCGTGCGTTAAGCTTCCCCAAGCTTCCAATACTAATAAACATTTCCTGAGTTAATTTACATGTTCACAATACCAAGTCAAATTAACTTACAATCAAAGCTGTGTATACCTTATACCATGGCCTGGGCCACAGACAACTTTTCTGATCTGGATCCGCGAAGAGTTTCCTACTATAGAGATACAGTCATCTCCTACAGTAAGTTGTATCAAAATCCGTCAATTAGAAACTCTGAATTCAGAGAAAATCGAAAAAAATGTATTTTTAATTTAAGAGAATTCACCTGTTCTCACTATGCTATCCTTAATCTCAATACCAGTGGATGAACTAATATGAATTCCATCAGTATTAGGGCTAAAAGCAGGAGCTAACACTATAAGCTGAGATGCAACAACTCGACGGCAGTTAGTGAATGCTATGTGCATTTGTTGACTGTTCTCCATTATGAGGCTCTTGATTTTCAGATTCTTGCACCTATGAAAAGTAATGGCCTGCAGTGTCATAGTTTTACGAACATAACGTAAGCCAGAATTAACTTCAGAGAAAAGTGGCATTCTTATGGCTACAATGACAGACAATATGGAAAAGCATTTATAGAATCAAATCAACTTCTCTGAGTGATAGAGTAGGACCAACCGTTGGAGCATGCTGACAAGGCTGCCATAAAACATATTGAAGTGAGCTTTAGAAATGGCGGGATATGAACATCTCGGAAAGAAACACATGCCTAAGTATATAATACATGAGAGAGAGAAAGAAATACATTTGTTTTGTTGATCTTACAAGACTGTTCCCACCATTTCTGTCCCATACCCATGATTGTCCCTCCACCTTCTATAGTGAGGTGGTTCACCCCATGAAAATAGAGCCATTTACGTGGATTCAGACCATCCCAGGCACTAGGATCTTTGGGAGCAACAATGGTACCAGAGATCTATCAAGAATAACTAGTACAAAATGAATAAAAGAAATACAAATGGACTTTTAAAATCCCAGAAATACTTACAATTGAGTAAAGAAAAGACTCATAATATGGTAAATGTCACTTTAAAACCAGGAACCTGGCAATTCATCTTGGTGTACATAGTACATACCCTAAAAACGATCCTTGAACGACAAGGCCCAGCAAGATCAACAGGATGGACCAGAAAAAGTTTCCCAGCAGGAATTACAATTCTTGCTTGTCCAGAGAAAGAACAAGCAACCTCCCAAGCAGCTTTGAAAGCCTGAAAGCATGAGAGTTCTGTAATATCAGCAGATGACGTTGTTTTTGTTGTAATATGGTTTATGCAGTTTTGAAGCGTGAACTTCTATCGCACAAAATACATTAGCTTGCAGCTAAGAAAGTAATTATCTACAAACAACATTCTTCAAATAACTAGTGCTCATTGCTCAAGAAGAACTGCATAACAATGCTAAAACCTCCCAACATCAATTCTCAACCGAATTCATTAATATTACAAAATTTCAATCCCTAATTCCCCAATTTCCTTAGCAAACCCAACCAAATACATATTCTAGAAAGTTTACAGATGCCTTACCACTACATAAAGTTTCCAACTTTCCATATGCGTTTACATGATATTCTTGACCAAATCACAGTTCATGAAAAAAAACGCATCTTTCAATTCACAATTTACGTTCATCCTTAAAACCCTTAATAACTTCAAACGTAAGTACAAACCCAAATCCAAATAATTAGCAATGGTTGCAAAAAACGAGAGAAAAAAAACATAAAAATTAGAACTTTAATACAAGAAAACATCAAAATGCACTAAAACAATAAGCTCAAAAGCTATAACAAACTGAGGGTTTTTGTGTTTACCTCAGTGTCATCGCTGACACCATCTCCATTCGCACCGAAATCAGTGACAAGAAGAAGAGCAGTCTTGAATCTGGGTCGGGCTCTGTAGCTGAACCCAGATTGTGGGAGCTGAATCAGAGTATCGGGACCTGCTGCTGTGAAGGCAATAGCTGATGAACTGAGGATCATCAGTAGATTAAGGACACGTGTTGAACGTGAGTGAGATCTGAATCCACCCATTTCATATGTCGGCAATAGAGAGTGAAATTTCTCAGACAACGCGAACGATTTTGCTTTAGCTTTGAATTTATATAATTTTTATTTTATTTCATTTTGGAATTTCATTTGGGAGAGCAAAACGCCAAAACCTACGTAGCTTCGCCGGTGGAAAATGCCAGAACGGTTGCTTTCATTTTGATAGTATTATTAAAATACAACGTCTAGAGCGTGTTTGATATCTTTATTGTCTTCTTTACATAGTGTTGACCTAATATTAGTTTAAAACATTTTCACACACTTTTTTGAGTGAAATTCAGAAAATCACATCAAATGTGAGAACGTTAATCTACCATGAGGTTTCTCAACACTACAAAACTAGTAATTAGAATAAGAGAAAAAAAATGGCGTCACATTGCGGCAATGAGAAAGTAAACAAAGTAAAGTGCGCTAACGAAAGAGCTTTAAACTGTTTGATTTGTGGATGAGTCATGTCACTCAAACACGTGGACATGTGAGTGATTCTTATGTCACGTTAGAGAATGCCATAAAAGCTCATTGGCTAAAACTCCTCAACTTCTTCAATGGAAGTTCAACGGCTTTGAACATTTAAGTTATGAACTAATTAACTTAAACTAACTTCTTCGATTTTGGGCTATGTGAAGCATCAACATTAAAGAGACTCAATTTGAGTTCTTAATTGTTATATCTTAACATTTCAGTTTGCCACATAAGTTAAAGTTTCCATCAAAATTAGTTTCTTCATTGAAGGGACTCAAATTGAGTTCTGAATTATTCTTTTTTGTCTTTTTATTGTAAGAAATTTTGTAATTATTTGTCACAAGCTATGTACAATTGACTAATATATTAAAAAATATAAGAGTAACCATTAGGGTCCAAGGATCTCTTTTAAGAGCTCATACCTTTTAGAGATTATTCTACATCAAAGGTCTCTATGTTTTTCGAGAACCTATTGAAAATCGTAATGCATTGAGAATCTTCAATGTTGATGCTCTTATGCCTACTTATCCTTGAGTCAATTTTTTCAAACGCCGAGCTAACGTTTTGATTTCACAAATTTATTAAGACAAACAAATATGTGTGTTAAATCGTGATGTAACGTGTATACTCAGTTGAAATAGCTTTTTAGTTTTGGGGCAGTGTTACTATTTACGCTGAAGTTATGTCCACTGATATTTGATAATCCCAAGAACATCATAAGCTGAAGTAGAAAATTTCAGAGTATTCTCCTATGTACTCTGTTTTTCAGTTCCTTGGCGTTTTCTTTGTTTTGGGGTTTCAGTTTCAAAATGATAGATCGATCTCAAGTAGAATATATTCTCCACCGTAACCTCAAATCAGTTCCAATAATCAACCATGAACTTGTTTTTTTTTTTATTAAAGAAAAAGAAGAAGAAAAAAACGATCTCCATTCAGATTTGTACATCATGAAATTCTCCAAAAACATCAACAATTTACACAAAATTACATCAACCCAGATCACAAAACCATCTCTACTGCTATAAAAACATCAACTTTAAAGAACCCAAATTACTGAATTTTTTGTTCATATATATAGTCTCACAAAGTACTCCTACACCGGAATATTCCAACTCCGGCCACCATAAATTACAGAAAACAAAGCTAAAAAACAATTATCTTGATCTAGGCTTACCGGTCCTTGCTCTGCGACTCTTGGCCTTGGGAGGTTTCTTGATCTGGTTCCCAAAACCGCTGCAACAACCACACGCAGAGAGCCTCGGAGAAGGAGGCTCGATCGCCGGTGAAACCTTGCCCGTCCGGTACCCCCTCCCGCCGCCGGTGGATCGGCTCCTCTGCAAGGTGTTGATTGGTTCGATGTTTCTTGGCGGCTTGGTATCGATCTTGATTTCTTGATCTTGATCTTGAAATTGCTTGGTCTGTTCTTGATCTTGATCTTGATTGTGGGTCTTGTTGAGCTCGGCGGTCAAGAGCTTGTCGTCCCAGACCAAGCCTGAAGAGCCTTGCCTCCTGAAAGAAACCTGAGATCTCTGCAAACCAGCCATGGCTAATTCTCTATCTCTATCTCTATCTCTATCTCTCTGTTTGTGACTTGTCTTCTTATATACGATAACATAAAAGATCAACAATCAAGATTGGTTTAAGATGAAAGTCAAATCTCTTTTATTCTTTTAAATCTTTTACAGAGAAAAGCAAAAAAAAAATTGATTGGCAGATAATTTATTTTCGAATTAAATAATTTGTAACGGAGCTTTTTTTATTTGACAATTATTATTACGGAATGATTTTCGTAGGAAAAAGGAAGTTGGTAATTTTGTTCCCCACAGCTGACTTGGACCGGGGTATTGTCGTAATTTCCATATTTATTTATATTTAATGGAGTTTCGTAGGGGACTCCTTAATTAATTAAAAATAAAATGGAAAATTCTAGAGATTCGACTGAAGCATATATGTATGGGTTCACATGGCAGAAATTGTTTGACTGTGGGCGTGACACGTGGATTGCTTATATTGATCTGTGACTGTGAGGATGAGCATGCTTGTATTAATTGTTTTTTATTATAATATGAAGTTGATAGATCTGTATTTGGGAATTTTTAAACCATGTATATAAATGAAGGAAGGGTTGGGAGGGATTAAGTATTAAAATTACATATTTTTTAATTTTAATATCAACTATTTACTGATTATTTTATAATTTGAAGAGTTTCATTTGCTTTGAAAAAAAAGCAAATGAGTTGACTTCCTTATTTTAATCAATGTTTATTAATTTCTTATGGCTATGATGAAATAATTGAGAGTGTTTGAGAGATAACAAACATATAAAACAAAAAATAATTACCACTAGACTTAAGGTTTGAAATTTGATCAAACGCAGAAATTATAAATTGATAGATGTATTGAGAGATTTTCTCAACTTATAAATATCTCATTACATGTAGTGTCGCGTATGAGTTTTAAATAAAAAGTTTAAGTCTAAGTCGTAGCATTGTGCACATGCTTTCAAAAAAAGCTCGTGAACACACCATATTTGTAAACATGTCTCTCAAATTTAGTCTACAAAATGTTTTACTATGAGCCCTCAAGTCATTGCCATAAAAATTTGGAGAAAGAATGGAGGAAGAGGAACAGTAGTTGTTGCTTAAATGCCCAAAAATGGATAGGCCAGCCCCACATATTAATTAAATAGTCTGAACTTGTCATTAATATTATAAAGTAAATATTGAGGTCCACTTCACACTTACCACCAATCAATGTTCAATAGCATCACCGCCCACTTGACCAAGTGGTAACAAGGTTTGAGTGCAAACTCGATGACTCGTGTTCGAGACTCTTCATAACTTCATGAACGTGGTATAACATTGAATAGTAATAGCATATGTGTAAGTGAGTTATACGTGTGAATGTGAGGTTTATTTGTACCGTAAATAAAAAAAATGTTCAATAGCATCTAATACGAAGAAAATGCGTGTGCGCCTCATCAAACCTCTCTAATGCAACACATCCACGCCAATACAGAAAAAACCTATATTGAAAGTTTTCAAACATGACAACTATTCATTATGGAATCAAATTATGAGTAGGAAAAGGAAGTCAAAACCGTTGAAATATTGAATCTTGAATCACATACTGTATATAAATATACAATATTTATCACTCCACCGAAAACAAGAAGTGCCGGGACCCACATTTGCACAGCTTCATTATTGGGGGCTTGAAATTAAGAAGCCAGCATGATCAACCCAAAGTGCTTGTTTGTTAACTCAACACCCTCATTAACGGAGGTGCCACATCAGAATTTCGGTAAGTCGGTTTTTGGCCACGTAGGATACTGTTGTT
>JAYMTF010003865.1:0-14294 GCA_036897485.1 Pelargonium nanum | reverse complement strand
AGATCACACATAGGCCCTTCATGAGGCACTTCTTGGACACGGTCAAAACTTCGTATGTTATCAAGGGTCTCTATGGATGGAGACAATCCACCGTGCAGACAAAAAATTTCAGATTCAACCTAGTAATAAAAAAAACAGTTTAAACATCTAAGAGAAGGTTGAACAATAAACACACTATTAAATTTTGATAATAGACTACATATAATGACTTGAACTTCCACTACTAAAAGGTAGATCTTATTAGTAGGGTTTCACTTTCACCCTTATATGTAGCTCATCGATTTTATAATTTATCCAATGTGGAACTTTATCACCCACTTCAACACACAACTAACAGTACAAATAATGAGTATAAATTCTATACACAACATGACCCCTACTAACCAATGCTGTCAAAGGGAAGTAATCAAATAGGTCGGTGAAAATCTTCCAAACATTAGCATTGCCATACCTGTAGACAAGTTAATACGTCAAGCATCATCACATGTATCCAAAACGCAACAAGAAATAGTACAATATTATGTAACCAAGGCAAAAAACAAATACATAACGATACAGCAGACTTGAAGAGAGGAAGTAAAGAGAGATAGTCAGCATTGTTTTTGGTTGATTAAACAAAAAATAATTCACATGGAATTTATCAGAACCACCAAATATCCAAGAGCAAGAAAAGAACTTACTTCCGCAGGCATTCATCATAAAACCCGTAAACTTGTGTAATCTGCAGAGTACGTAAACCAGTATTCAGCTAGTGAATGCTAGGAGTAGAGATGATAAGTTAACACACAGAAAGACATAAAATTAATTAAGCCCAGGTATAAACTTAGGTAATCTGCATAGTATATAAACCAGTATTGAGCTGGTGAATGCTAGAAGTAGAGATGACAAGTTAACACACAGAAAGACAAAATTAATTATACCCACCACATGAGAAATCTTGTCAGTCAAAACAGTTTCTAATCAAAGCCCATTGTATCTCAGATTAAATCCTTTCAAAGTACCCAGATCACTGCTAAAGAAAATCATCAACATTATTATCAACGCCATCACTTTCTAACTCATCCCAAGTGCTCAACAAGAAAACAGGAAAAAGTGATGTATACATCTGCGTATGGAACAGGGAAAATAATCCTTCTTCGGAGTACAAATAGAGATTCAGTGCACATGAGTGGAAGTGTGGAAAATAGAACTACTCTCGTAGAAAATACTTCTTCAAAATGAGCCCACCATTCAGATTAGAAGAAAACATCCTTGTTGTCCATCCCCTGCTCCAGATTACCGAAACAAGCATATAAGAAAAGGGGAAAATATAAAACGTCGAATACCTGTCGACTTTCATGATTTCCTCGAAGGATTGTGATTCGTTGTGGATAACGCACTTTCAAGGCCACCAGTAGCTGAATCAATTATAATAGCTATTCAGTATTAGAAAATTAATCAAAAACACTTAGTTTACAATATACAGTAGGAGAAAATGGAAATGCCATAGCAGATACTTACTGTCACAGTTTCAACTGAATAATATCCACGGTCCACATAATCTCCCATAAACAAGTAATTGGTATCTGGACACTACAATCAAAAGGAATACACAAGTATAAGTTCAATATCTTCACGAAAGAATGACAGAAATATCTTATGGATCAAACGATATCTATAAGGTATAGAAAAAAAAAAAACTTAAAAGTGCACAAGGGAAATATAGTTCTCCAGATGCAAATCAAAACATTTTTCAATTGATTGGGTTTTACATTGTTCATATGCATCTCCTAAATGATAATAAACTAATAATAGTACATGGGCAAATTAGAAATAAAACAGAAAACTTCCCTACACTGCTTTATCCATATTAATGGTCAATGCAAAGGACACAACTATACCATATAAATCTACAATCTCAAATATTTATATTTACATCTGTAAGCAATTATTTGAGAACGCTTTATTAACCATTTCTGTGAGCTGATCAAATAGACCCAAGATCTGGAAAAATACCGACAGCCAAATACCTAAACTGGAACATGAGTAATATAGAGTGTTTCATTGAACAAAATCACAACTGCAATTATCTAAATAGGAAAATCACCCAGTCCTTGAAAAGGGATCCTAGACTAACACTGAAACGATGTTAATGTTGAAAACTCTTCAAAATAATCAGAGTCACGTCTAAAAATAAGGAACTTAGGTAGAGTTTGGATTAAAATTTGCAATGGCAACGGGAATGAGATTCCCATTCCAAAGTCATTATCATGACCAAAAAAATCACAATCCAGACATGAACAATGAGAAATTCTCATTCTTGATTCCCATTACTACACAAAATATTTCTAATCCAAACACTAAATTAAAGTTTAAAACATGTTACCACAGTTCACAAACCAGTAGGTACTTCCCCAGCTTCAATAAAGGAAACACACTTCTACATGAAAAAATTATGTAAATACCTTCCCTCCAATCCGGAAAAGTTCTGCAAGGTCATGAAATTGACCATGAATATCACCACAGATGGTCACTGGACTCTTCACTGGCTGCATAACAGGCAAAGGAGGAAAAGTTAATATAACTCCACTGAAGCTTTCACCCAGAGAAACTGAATCAATGACATAAGTACAACTACAAGAAGCAAAACAAAGTTCCAAAATTGTAGGACTGTAGAGGCTGTATACATACAATCATAGAACACTCAAGCCATATTTTGATGAAGATATCAACAAATGTCAACAATAAGATAATAGGATAAAACCATCAAAATCAACAGCATGAAGGTTCTAAAATCTTATACTATGAGTTACCATTGGGTATTTGGGTTTTTAGTGTTGGATGAAGTTAAGGAGAGATCCACTTTCATAGAAAATAAATAAACAAAAGTCCAAGAATTTACAACAGCATTTTTTTTGCCTGAATACTACTATTTCTAATCAATTCCACATTATCTTGGAATAAATATAGAATATGACGATTTTGTAAGTTGAACATCAGATCTGACATTCATCATTAAGTTTTCAAATAGAATCCCATGCAGAATTTCAATTAAAACAATTCTATCAACCATGAAGTACTTCATGTTTGACAAGCAAAGCAAAGATGAATAACTATGCCAACCAATTGAAAGAGAAATGATTATCAGAATATACCTGAACATTACTTTCATCCATAAGTATCTCCTTTGCCTTTTCACATAAAGTCCTTACCTACACCAAAACACGAAGAAAAAAGAGAAACTAAATCCCTCATTCCTATTTCCAATATCCTTAATAGGCTAATAATGTGTCCGCAAGAAAGAACGCAGCATCCACCAATGACAACACAATAATTCTTAAAGAAGACCAGTAAATCATGTTTGCAACAAAACATAATCATTTGCACTTTTGCAGTACAATCCTAGACTCCTAGTTGAAGTAGATAAACATAATAAGCATCCACTACAACAACCCAAAAATAAAACATATATTAAATATTTAAAAAAACTTGTCAAACAGGTAGGAGGAGACAAGATGAAGTTTGCACAAAGAAAACAAAAGTAATGATATATATTATTAATACTACTTATGCATGAATTTAATTAAACCCACTACATGTTTTTTTTTTCCCTCCTTTTTCCATCCATTCTTCACATTCCATTCAATGACGCCAAAAGGATTAAATCAAGGGTAAATGTCAATGTAAATCTTTTAAATGCACAAATACACAAGAAGGTCCTTAATGTTTGTCTCAAGTTACCTTCTTTTAAGTTCAAAGGCAAAGTCTCTCCATCCCAAAATGCTCACTTTCCTTTTTCGTTAAGTTAGTTATAATGAATTATCAACAATGTCTGTACCATAAGCTACTTACAACCCCCATGAGTTTGTTGGGAAAAGTGCAACCCTAACTAATTCAAATTAGAAAAGAAGAATAGTTGGGTTTACTGATCAAACCAAAACTATGACAAAGTCACAAAACCCATAATTCCTTCCACATTTTCAATCAAACATCAACCAGTAAAATCCCAACTTCAAAAGAAAACCGAAATAAACTGTACTTGCAAGCTCATCATACTGCAAATTTAAGGTCAGATCTAGAGGAAATTGACGAAAAAAGAAGAGGAAAGAGAGAGAGTACATCGGATTCGGACAAGGGCTTGCACTGCATAAGCTGTGAAATCTGCTCGTCCAGGTTTCCCTGTGTGCTCGAAGACACCTGATCCCCACTCATATTGAGCTTTATGTAGCTGCTGTTGTGAATCGAAGCGGAGAAATGGGGATTTGAAAGCTAAAGCCAAACCCTCGATTCCGGCTATGGCGTGCACTTCATGGTTTGGGTCAGAGCCACAGGATGGAGATAGAAAAGAGCCGCTAGGCCTGGTGGCTGCCGGTACAGTTAGTAGAGGCGGAGGTGGTGGCGTCACCGGAGAAGAAGGAGAAAATAGTTTTATTGAGCCACGACACAGAGTAATAATTGTAGATGACACTATCTAGTATCTACCAACCAAGTCTGTATATGTATATGTCCCCAAATACATTAGTTTTGTGTTCTATTACTACAGATAAAGTCATTCATATTCTAAAATTAACACATGTACTTATGTTTTAAGGAAATGTTGAATTTTATAGAAATTGTTGAGTCAATTTTCTTTTTGTAAAAAAAAAAATGAAAAGTAATGTAAAACTATATTTGTTTTGATTGATTAATAATTGGATGCATAAAGATTACTATTATGTTTTAGGCGCGAAAATTGAATTTATTGTCGTTTATGATGATGGGAAATCACCAAATTAGTAAAAGAAATGTATTCATATATGAAAAAGAAACGTCAAGTGAGGAAAAATAATTATTCTGACCAACGTCAAAGCACAAATTTATATATAGTGTAGGCAGATGACATGCATCTGAAATTCTGAAATGAAAAATAATGTATTTTTGGCCAATCTTTTAACAGATTTGCGGTTTATGTGTTATGAGACACAAATAAGGACTTGCCTCTCAGTTGTTAGTAATGAAAATTGGTGTGTAGTCATATGATCTACAAACACATACGCACCCTTGTTAATTATGCATGTCAAAATTATTGTTGCCCATTTTGACCAAAGGGTTAGGACCCGGTACACAACCCAACCTCACATTCTCAGGTTCTAAAGCAAGTCTCGGAAACATTTTTAAATGCTTCTCATACTATACAGTCAAGAATACTAGCATGATTCATATCATTACGTTGAAACGTGATGAAGTCACGTATGTACTCCAAGAAACATAATAGAGAAATAAAAATACAGCATAAATTACGTTATATGTATTATGTCTAAATAATTTGTACGGTAACATGTGTTGCATACTTAAACCGTACAGGTTGAACAATTGAGTAATCTCTCATTTTGCATGAAATTACCGAGCATGCATTAAGACTGTCATGCTTGCTAATAATATTCCTTATACTAGAAATTTTGTCAACGTTTAGGTAGGTTTTCCCTTATAAAATCTACCGAACAAGCCATTCAGGAGGAGTTTGTTGATTTTATCCAATGAGAGAAACAAGTGCAAATTTGTGACAAGTTCCTGTAGAAAGTACAACTACACCAGAGTGAATAGCATGGATTCTATTGGAACTCACCATATTCAAGTAAAATAGTACATCCAAAAGATCGTTAGCTCTTGCACATGGCAGAACATCGATTTTAGATCTTCTTGAAGTGATAACACTCCAAATCGAGTTGGAGGTTTGGATGATTTGTTGATAACAGAGTCATACATCGAAATCTATGAGACCATTTTGCATTGTATTGCATTTCGGAACATACAACAATATTTCTTCTTTATCATTTCGTGACATTCGATAAATCTGTATACCATAGTGGAACATGGAATGATACAATATACAGGTATCGAATTTAATTGACTAAAGAAAAAAAAAAGTGAGAATAGCTTTAGACCAATTACTGCAGCTAGGCCAACTTGTTCATCGTTCTTTACACGAGCCACCGTGCTGCTCGTTCCATAGCTCTCGCTTCAGACTTCAGATCGTGTGTGTGGTTAGGCTGCTTACCTCTACCGGCGCAGCCATTACTATTTTACAATTCTATAGAAATTTGATATTTTTAAACACTATATCAACAGGGGCTCTGTTAAAGGTTTCGAACAAGGAGTATCTAGTTTCATTGTGTGTGTAACGGCCAACCCAACAAGTGAACAAAATGCTGGAACAAGACCTAATCCAAATCTTGTAACCGACATATAGACATGTAACGAATTGTTTCCCATGAGCATCGGAGAAGTTCCTGCATCAGAAGTTATGTAGTTAAATATAAATTTTTGAACTGTCAGAATCACCATTAGCCCGAAAGGATGTGATTAGTAACCTATCATGGATTAAATGATCTAGTTAAATATGCAGCCTATATGTAATAGGGATGCTGCTATTTCAGAGAAGTAAATACTATGAAGGATGAATTTTGATCATGGGTATTGAACTGTAGAGTTTGCATTGTCATAGTCAGGTGTAGTGTTTACACATCAAATACTCACTCCGTCCCAAAATAAGCGTCTTTTTCATGGAAAGTTACGTATACATGAATTACCAATTATATCCCTAAAATAAGTTAATTTGAACCACTTGAGATTATTACAACAATGCCATGTGGGGGCACATGAGGTAAAGTGTTCTTAATCTTTGCACAAAATGGAAAGAGAACATTCATTTTGGGACGGAGGAATAGTAAACATAATTGGCATGGATATGATACATCCTCATTAGATTGCTTCACAAGTAATCTAATTTAATAATGGTATCAACAGTGTATGCTGGGGGGCACACACGGAACTGATAGACACACACACACCTGCATATTTTATGTACCTTGATAGACACACACACACCTGCATATTTTATGTACCTATGTTTGCACCAACAACGATACAGACTAAAAATTATAAGATCAATACATTTTGCACAGAATGAGCAGGCTAAGCAACTTACTTTGATATGACTGAAGAACATACACTGCAATCCCACACGCCATTTTCTCCATAAAGCTCAATGACCCACAAACAAATGCACAGCCATTCAAATTTGTGCCAACAAGAACACTTTGCATACTTACTCCAGTAACCTGTTAATAATAAATAGTAGAAACCATTAGAAAAAGAAAACTCACACAACACATACACAAGCCTAATTCACAACAATAGTATTAATATGTGCACATAAATACTTTAAATAATGTACAGGAAAATATTTAGTTTATACTTAATGTCATTTGAAGAACATTGTTAATCTCTTGGTAAAAAGTAAAGATTTTTATTTTGACTGATGATTCTGGTTGGAACCATGAAAATGCAACTTAGCAATTGATTATCCAAATTCCTGTGCTAAAAAAATTGTCAACATTTTGGAATTCTCAACTGTAAAAAAAGGTTGAAAGAACGAAGAAATGTCAGGATTTAAAACCAAGCTCTATTGATACTTTTCTTTATTCGCATGTAGATACTCCAACAACTCATACACTGGAAATATGATCAGCTCCATCTTCATAAGAAATTGTTTGTCTATCAGAATATGTTCAAAGAATATGTTCAAACATGATGCCTGAAAATGCCAGAATAATTAATAACTTCAATTGTGAATAATATTAGTGGTTATCAAGTATTTGCTATTTCACTTCAGAGTATACTCAAACCATTACCAACAAAGTATGATGGGCTTCTGATTACATCATACGATACCAACATCTATGTATTACCAAGTTAGAAAACAGTAACTGGTTTTGATAATTGCCAGATCATGGTTAGGATTAATGTATCACTCTCTAAATGTCATTAAAGTCTGATGCATCTGACTGTAACTTCCCAAACAAGAAAATAAAATGAAGCAAGGAATTTCGCATCATACCGTCATTAAAGCATTTGCTATACCCATAAATATTGATATCAAGTACATGAAAGAGTTCATGTTCATTGGCAAAATAAGGATCCCTGCACCACAAAATATCCAGATAATGCATCCAGCAGAATAGTAGGCCTTCAGGCGTTGGCCAGTCCATGCAATCTCCTAAAATGTGGATTAGTTATAGTTGTAGTTATGGTATAAATATGAAAAGTGTAAATGTAGATCACAAATAGAGAAGTGATTTTCAGAATAGGAACCTGTAAAGCGACAGATACAATGAAACTGAAAATGTAGATGATGCCAGGAACCTACTCAAACCAATTAGATAAAATAGTCAGCCTTGCATATCAATCCAAGATGAAAGAACAACAAGACCAAAACAAAGACAATGAAGAGGAGGTTGTGAACGTACCAAAGCTTTAGCTGATAGTGCCATTCGCATTTCATCAATAACATAGAATGCAAGATAAGCCTGAGAAAGGGGAAGTGAAACTTATATAAGAAGCACAGAGATTAGATACCAAGTTATATTTTTCAAATGACTTCCCATGTTGTTCACAGTAAGCAAATATACTGGGAGCTCTCCTACAGTTTTGTTTTTTCAGTGAATTGTCTTCTTTGATGCTCATGATATAAGCTCCTGGGCCCACACAGCCCTCTTGTCCCACAAGAACTGGGCAATTACAGGGGTGAATCTACTAGGATGGCAACAAAAGACTGCAACAAGATTCAATTGAGCAAGAAAAGGAATGTATACTAACCTGTGAAACATTGGTTATTAATCTGGTGAGCACATAAGCTAGAGCTACTTGGTAGTATAGAACTCTCTTGAACCAGTAAGTCCATGGAATTCGTGCACGGCAATTTCCTTGTATATCTTTTCTTGACCTACAAAAGTTATGTATTTATCAAATATCTGAAGTTCCATAAGCTACCAAATTAAAATCAGTTACAACTGTTTTATTAAATGGCACATTCAAATATGTGTTGGCTTAAAATAGAAAATAAGTTAGATCATCACTAATGAGCATTGCATTACTTTTCCAGCTAATTTATCACCAGATACTTTAATTAAAGCTACAAACCTTACCGTTTGAAATTATAAGGTTGAAGACAAGTGAAATAAATTATCTCTGGAAATACACTTATATTTACCTTTCTCACCTTACCAGGAATTCTCTCCTTTTAGAGAAATGCCAGGTACACATCCTTTTCAAATTTCAGCATTGTTTTGAAGTCCAAAAATTATTTGTGATTATGAGAATAATGTTAACAAAGCTATATGTAGTAAGATATCCACGTTTTCATAGTTTTGTACGGTTAAGAGATTTTTAGAAATAAAAAGTAACACTACAACTGAAAAGGAGATCCCATTCTTTTCCCAATGGATGGCAGTCCTTGGCATCTCTCCATTCTGGAGAGAGGTCATTAGTAATTTGCTCTCAAATACTTTCAAATATCACATAATTGACTATCTCCGGAGCCCACAATGGTGGGAGTATCCGGCATTAGGCAACCCTATTGTAATACATCATGTCTAGTAATTGACATCAGGACATGACAAGAAGAGACACCAAGGATATCTAACACACCTTGGTTCTTTGGTTCCAAAATGAAATATGCCCACAAAGCAGCATCCAACAAAAATGGACAGATATGCAATCCAGCGGTACTGTTCATTGGAGAAAATTAAAAGAGTCAGATATAAGGGAAAGTGCTTAACTTCTAAACTAGAAACTCTTTCTAAATTAAACATACCTGATTCTCAATATCCTCATGAGTGTTTGCTTTAAGAACCGCAAAGACTATAAAAGCTATCGCATAAAGGCTGAGGTTGGCAACCTTAAACATATTTAGATCAACAAAAGAATATAAACTAGCTTCAGTATGTGTAAACATAATAGAAAAATATGCATACGAACAATATTTAGTGAAGAGTGAAGACCAAACCATTGTAAATGCGTTTCGACAGCTAGCCAGCACTACTCTGCTTGTTGAATTCAGTGTGATGCAATTCAGCATAGACCTTCAAAAGAAACAATTATGATGAAGCCCTAAATTATAAGTCTTTCAAGCTCAATTCAAATAGAAGGGATAGGGAGAGCGGGGAAGAGTGTGGAGGGGTTTAGTGTTGCCCCGATACTGTCATGCATTTCTAGTATCCCTTTTACTATCCCTTGCTTACATGCTTCATGGGATGTTTCATTCTGCAACTACAGTAGTGCAATAGCAGTTGTAGACCAACTAGAATCAGTAGAAACCCACTTAAATGCAGGGGAAACAACTAGTTTTTTCTCCTTGATATGCTTCAAAAGTCGTTAAGAACAATACTCTACGTGATTCAGTTAGCAAATTAAAGTTGAGGTAATTACATGTGTGAAACTTGAGTAGCAGCCCAACCCAAATTAAAGATTGCTGCAAACATGCTGTATCCAACAGTTTCCAATACTAATGACGATGAGCCAAAGACTTTACAAGGCACACAGCCACCAAAAACAGAAGAAAATGAAACAGCTACCAAAATGGATCCTCCAGCATGCCATACTTTGAAATGTCCAAACCTGTCTATCTGTCATGTTAACCCCACAAACATATTATTCAAACAACCAACAGTCCTAATAATCTCTACAGCCCTACAACCTCTCAAAACAAGCTAAACATCATTAACCAAACATTTTATCAAAAGCACAGATCATTGTAATAGTTTCGTGCTGCCAGTATAGAAGAAGTAAATCAAGTCTGAATAGCTATTTTAAGCTAGGATGTCATCTGCATGTGACAACTCTCCCTAACCTCCTACACTTCCTGGAAAATTTCACATCAAGCAGAGGTTAACTGGGTATTTGAGACCTAACACGATGGATAATTAATATGTGATTTACATCTTTTATGAGATATTGCAATGTAAGATAAATTAATAGTCTACAAAGATCATGCCACATACATGCTGATTTTTCATGATTTTAACCAAGCTTAACAAGCATACCCAGCAGAGAAGGTCTGATTATCAGTGTACTTTCTTTCCCCATATATCAGGGAATAAGTAATGTCTTTCTTTTTTTAAAATCATACGTTCAAAATAGCTAAACAGCATCTAAATATTGGGCCATGCCAAGTAGATCACGGATTCTTGTAGACCTCAAACAAAACTATAATAGATCAAAGATTTCAACTACAGTTCTTTATAGACTAAAATCAATAAGCAAACCATGATGTATGAGAGAGAATATGCAATAGAGCATACCAAAATCCAAAGAAGCCACAGACAAGGTATAAAATTTAAGGGCTTTCAAGGTACAAAATAACTGATTATGAAGGGGGAAAACAACTTTCAGGTTTAATCATACCAGTTCACCGACAAACATAACAGCGAGTGCATCAGCTATTTGCCCAGAAAGCATTACAGTAGCAGCATCCCTGTGGCATACACAGACAACATAAATCCCAACAAATAACAGATCATATCTCAGAGAAACTGAACCACCCTCACATAGGAAAACTCAATTTATAAATTCATGAAGCAACAATAAAACTATGTAATTACTCATTATGAAAAATATCAATTAAAAACCATTAAAAAGGAATGAATACAAGAGATCATTAAGATATATCCATATTATGGTGCATACTGTCTCATACTGCAGGGTAAATTTTTTTTTTTTTTTTTGTCCAGATACTGCAGGGTAAATTTGTTTTGCATGGATTCTATATTTCTATACACAGTAATTGAAGTGAGTGCCATCAAAACAAGAATAGATCATGATGGTAAAATATATGTGCATATGTACTGTAAAATAGAATAATGATCAAGACAATGAGTATACCTTGGAGTCAGTCCAATATCTGTCAAAAATACTAAGAGATACGTAAACCAACAAGAAGCGGTAATGTCATTAAGCATGTGGCCAACCCCATAATAGAATACAGGCCATCTACTGAGGGGCTTAGTTAACGAATCATCATCGTCCATGTCATTGACCATAATAGTAGGCGAGTTTTGATTTTACAACTTCTAAAACTTGTATGTGGGGCAGTTTCTGATCAATGTAAACCTGCAAAATATTACTGAAGCTTAAAAGAACTGACATAAAAGTCACCCAACCAATGAGAATAAATTTTTCCTTCTTGACAACAATACTCCGCAACTACATCAAGTTGGCAGGGTATTCTTTACCACAAGAAGCTACCTTCTGAACATGCATACTTCAGTTAACCCCAATGGATTCCAAACTAGTGATATGCATAGGGTATTTCTTGTGTCATCAAATCAAGATATATTATTGGGTGCTTTTTTCTAGTACAAGTAAAATACTAAGATTCTGGCAGACTGAAGTTAATGAAACTTATGAATCAAATAGGGTAAGTTTTTTTTTTTCTATATTTTCACATGCCTAAATAATTTGAGGAAATTAACGTGCAGTTTTATAAAAGAAATTTCATATCTTAGGTTCCTAACAAGAAATTCCTTTTAGATCATCTCCCACCTAAGAATTACTTCATCAGGCAAGATTTAACAAAATTGTTAAAATAAAATTTCATTAAGTTGAGATTGCATTAGGTCCTGGTTTTCCTTGCAAACAAAATCAGAGCTCAGATGCTAAAATTGTAGTTCCATAAGACATCCAGACCTACTCAAACAAGAATCATATTGTAGAGATGAAAGACAAACACAGAGGTTTAGGGGGAAAAGAGCATATGTAGTCCCAAAACCCATTATTGCAAGAAATTGTATTCAAATAACTCCTCTAGAATTCCCCCAACATTTTCAAATCTCGAATTTCATACACTTGACTTCACTTCTGTGAATCATTGAATAAAATCAACAAACATTTACTAATTACAGTTTATTAACTCAAACGTTAGTGCTCCTCCACTGGGGATCACAAATTCCGGGCAGCAATCAACTTAGAGTGTAGTTAATCACATTTACAAAGGATGGGGCTCGTTTTCCGTCTACAACCTCTGAATACATATTTGACTACAGGGGTTACAGACAATCCAAATACTCTCCCAACCTTGTTCTAATCCATTTTCTACCTCTAATCTTACTATTTCCAGAAATTAATCCATGACAGATGGGTATCTTCATCCAAACACCAGCACCATCATTGATAATAAGAAATGTATTTCGTTTTACAAAAACAAAGTTCCAAAAAATAACAAGCAATTAGAGCAAGAAATGACAGATTGTAGCATTTAAACAAACACCCACTTCTAAAACCTCCAAACCCATAAAGAACCATGAACAAAACGAAACCCTCAAAAGCTCAGAGAGACAAAAACGCCCACAATCACAACCAACAAGAAACAGAAACAATAATTACGACAACAATCAAATTGAAGCGTGAGAAAAAAGTTAAGAACAAGTAGAAGAAGAGGCACATACATAGAGGGACGAGCCAAAACCTCTCCCGGTTGTAAAGCAAAGAGAAAAGGGTCGCAACCGATACAAGAAAACAGCCCACCTACACGTCAAACCCAAAATGTCAAATTTATAGAAAATGCAAAGGTAGGTGTAAGTATCGGTGTGTATATTCTATTTCCTCCCTCCATGAATAACAAGATTTGTTGTTGGGTTGGGTTGGGTTGGGGCTGGGAGGAGCAGACTGAAAGGACGACGCTGCCCCTTGCTCAATGGGGTGGAGGGGAAGGGCAGATTTGTCTTTTGGGAGAGTGAGTTCCTTGCTTTCGGTTCTTGTTTTTCCAAAAGAAGTGGATGCTATTCGTTTGTCTGTAGCCAGCAGTTTGGGAATGGGCAGTGTGTTGTATACACTATATATGATGTTATGTTCAGTTCAGCAAGATGTCATAGCTCTGCCCCCGCCATACCTCAGCTTCAATGGCGGCCTGAGAGAGATGGTGGGGCCCACTTTCACCAACGCCGCCCTCGACGACCACTCCTCTGTCGTCGTCTCAGTTTAATACTATATATTTTCGTGATATTCCAATCGGAAATGCTTATTTTGGCAGTCTCTTGATCAGCTTTCAATCATCATTGCAATGGCGTTATATATTCGGGGTTGAATTGAACCCTTTTATTATTTCAATCAACTTTAGTTGCTCAACTACTACCAGTATGGTGTTCGAATATAAATCTAGATCATAACCGAGTCATGTTCGATTTTATTATGGTCAAAGTAATTGACCTGGCTAATCAATTTCGATTTTCACAGCCATGATTGTCGGTTGATTGAAGATAACATTTGGATTTTAGTTTGAGAATGTAAATGAATAATTAGTAGCCTTTGATTTTAAAGTTTTGATGTGAGAATGAGTTTAAGAGTGTGAATAAAAATAGTATTTTTTTGAGCGGAAATAAGAAGTATTATTTCATGGTGACAAACATCGATACACCCTTAGAGAACAAAACAACCAAACTAACAGAAATCAGAAAAAAAAAACCAAACTAACCGACCTAACAAACCAAACTAAAAAACCA
>JAYMTF010003864.1:0-14295 GCA_036897485.1 Pelargonium nanum | reverse complement strand
ATATTGGAAACACATTAAATTATATGGTAATCCTTAATTTTTGCAAAAAATGGAAACATGACACTCATGTTGGGACAGAGGGATTATTCATCAATTAAAATCCTTATTCCCTTTAATCATTTCAGACAAATTAAACGAGTGGACAAATATAGTAGACAAAAAGGATGTTCCAAAAAACAAAGAAAAAGAAGCAAACATAGAATAATAGGATGGCCATATAACTTGAAACGGCGTCGTATGGCTTGTCATCATAAATTATGGACCGATCTCATGCATGCGTATATATATGGAGAATATGCTGTCCGAATATCTGGTTTCCGTTGCATATATATACACATTACGTTCTCAAATTCCTCTTCACTCTCATTCTCAACACTTCTAGTACTAATTTCCTTAAAACCAAATCATCGCTCTCTTCTTCTTCGTCGCGACGGTACAAACAATAAGGTTAGTGTCTTGAGACTCTTAAGTAGCTCACTGTATCATATCTTCCTCCATTGATGAGCTTCATGCATTTACTCATAAAAATATAAACGGTTTTGGTTTCAAGATTAGATACTAATGTTTTGAACCACGCGCGTTAGGATTCATTTAAGCTTTTAGTTGAATCGATATCATTTGTCTTTATTACTAGAAAAATGAGTACTCACTGCTTCATATATATATACGATATACATATATATGCAATACATCAGCAGTGACTTCAAATTTTGGATTTTGTTTATATCGTTTGCGTGTGGGATGGGATCAATGTGACTTTCAATGGTTTAATTTATACGTTGGACTTTTTATTTTTAACACTAGATAGTAACTTGAATTATATATATCATATTTAAACTTTGTTTTGGACAAAATTAAATAACATTTATTAGCAATATCTAAGTATTTATTATATATATGTGTGTGTGTATTTGTGTGTATGATCTTATTTGAATATCTCTGTTTTCACCTATGGTTCTAAATTCTAATGGAGAAGATGAGCTGAGAATTGATTTTTAAGTGTGTTTTTGTTTACTTGTTCATGCTATTTTTTTTTTCCTTCTTTCATAAATTTCTAAATTACTAAAAATTAAGATTCTATGTTTGTCTTTGGTTGTGGAGGTTGTACTTGTGTGTACGTGAGTAACGTTAACTGGTTCTTGAAAAAGAGAAGAAAGTGACTTGTATATATAAATATAAATATTTATAGGATTTTATTTAAGGTTTATTTGTCTTTTTCTTCTTCTCTATATTTATTATATTCACATTTCACACCATGATGAATTGACTTATTTGGATTTTTGTTATCTATTTCTTCTATTTGGAACAAAATTTTATAAAAATTTAATAGTGAAGCCTTGGAATTGGTCCCTTCTCTTCAACCGGCCAATATTTTCCATTAAATATTTTGTACTAAACTATGTTATTAGTTTGGAAGTAAGTTTCTAGTTCTCATAGTTATGAGATCATGTTTTTACAATTAATTTATCTTTCTAATATTATTGGTTAAGCAAACATAGTTTAGAAAGAAAACTATTGAACACCTATAAATTTAGGACAAGAAAAAATGTACTATATCTGAATACTTTTGTAGTCTTAAAATAAGTTTCTTATGTAATTTTAACAATTATAAATATAATTTCATTAGTGTTGAAATGAATATTATAATCTATTCCAACATAATTATTGTATACGAACAAAAATGCGAAATATTGTTATTTTTATCGTTACCAATCATCTACTTCACGTCGATATAGTATTTTAATATAATAATATCATGTATGTGTAACTGCAAAACGACCCAAATAACACTCTTCATTAAAAATAAAGGAAAAGCTAAATCAATTTATTTACGATATTATAAGAATCATTTTAGTGTACAGGTTCTCATCAATGTTTTCTTGAATCATTTGCAGAGAAAAATAAAACTTGTGGAAAAGAATTCAACCCTTTTCCACTAGTTAATTACCAAAAAACCTTCCATGGCCAAAGAGCAACTCCAAGTGCTCAACGCACTTGATTTGGCCAAAACCCAATGGTACCATTTCACAGCAATCATCATCGCCGGAATGGGTTTTTTCACCGACGCCTATGATCTTTTCTGCATCTCCCTCGTCACCAAGCTTCTCGGCCGGATTTACTACCACATTCCCGGCGCCGACAAGCCCGGGACCCTCCCTCCGAATGTCGCCGCCGCCGTCAACGGCGTCGCCTTTTGTGGGACCCTCTCCGGCCAGCTCTTCTTCGGGTGGCTCGGGGACAAAATGGGAAGAAAAAAAGTCTATGGCATGACCCTAATGATGATGGTCATTTGTTCTATTGCCTCGGGTCTTTCGTTCGGGAAAGACCCGAGGGCCGTCATGACGACTCTTTGTTTTTTTAGGTTTTGGCTCGGGTTTGGAATTGGGGGAGACTACCCTTTGTCGGCCACAATTATGTCCGAGTACGCGAACAAAAAGACACGTGGGGCGTTTATTGCCGCGGTTTTCGCTATGCAGGGTTTCGGGATTCTTGCTGGAGGGATTTTTGCAATTATTATATCTGTCGCGTTTAAAGAAAGATTCCCCGCTCCGGCTTACGAGGTTAATGCTGACGCGTCCACTATCCACCAGGCGGATTTTGTGTGGAGGATCATTTTGATGGTGGGGGCACTTCCCGCGGCGATGACTTACTATTGGCGCATGAAAATGCCTGAGACGGCCCGTTACACTGCGCTCGTGGCGAACAATGTGAAACAAGCGAACGCGGATATGGCACGAGTTTTGCAAGTTGAGATCGAAGCCGAGCAGCCCAAGGTTGAGGACATTTCTAAAACGAATGCCAATGCTTTCGGTTTGTTTACAAAAGAGTTCCTTCGTCGCCACGGGCTCCACTTGTTGGGGACAACTACGACTTGGTTCTTGCTCGACATTGCGTTTTACAGTCAGAACCTATTCCAAAAGGACATTTTTAGCGCGATTGGGTGGATTCCCCCAGCTAAAACAATGAACGCTATTGAGGAAATGTACAAAATCGCTCGGGCTCAGACACTAATAGCTCTATGCAGCATTGTGCCAGGGTACTGGTTCACAGTGCTCTTTATTGACCGAATGGGGAGATTCGCCATCCAATTGATGGGTTTTTTCTTCATGACCGTCTTCATGTTCGCCCTAGCGATTCCTTACCATCACTGGACTCTAAGAGAGAACAGGATTGGTTTTGTGGTGATTTACTCACTCACCTTCTTTTTTGCCAATTTTGGGCCTAATGCTACAACTTTTGTTGTGCCTGCTGAGATCTTCCCTGCAAGATTGAGGTCTACATGCCATGGTATATCAGCAGCAGCCGGGAAGCTTGGGGCTATTGTTGGGGCATTCGGGTTCTTGTACTTGGCTCAGGATCAGGACAAGGCCAAGGCTGAGGCCGGGTACCCCGCGGGGATCGGGGTGAGGAACGCGTTGATCGTGTTGGGTTGTGTCAATTTCTTGGGGATGGTTTTCACATTCTTGGTTCCTGAATCTAAAGGGAAGTCCTTGGAGGAGATGTCTAGAGAAAATGAGGGTGATAGTCAAGATGAGGAAGTCCAACCAGCTCAGAACAGGACAGTTCCTGCAGAGGTTTAAGGTTTGGTATGAGAAGCTAGTTGTTACTTATGTTCATTGTTCTATATTGTATCTTTGTTTCTACTTTGTTGTGTTTGTTCTGTTTTGTGTATGAAACCTGCAAAATCATAGAGATTTTCTTTGTTTTGTTACTTGAAATATAGAATGTTTGTGTTTCAAAGAGAATTTTATTGTTTCTGCACAGCAAAAAGTTTCATTCGTTCAGTTCAGTACGCGTTTCGGGTTTTTCTTGAACATAACTTCAAAGAAAGTGACTATTGTTTCTAACCAAATTGCTAGTTTCAGCAATTTCTTGGTCTTTAGTTGTTGCTTCACAAAATTTACTTAGCAAAAAATGGTTTCACAAACATAACAATACTGATATTTCTGAATTCACTTCCATGAATAAAATCAAAGAAACCAGCACTTGACATCAGAGACTAACAATTAGTACAGATTAAAAATGAGAGATTAAGATCAGTTCAAAACGCTAAAAAAAGGGCAACCCAGTGCACGAGCCTCCCGAGATTAGAGTTCAATACCAAATGTATGCATATACGGTAGTATATATCAGTTTTCACATGCCACCTAAAAACTAATCTTCAGCAATGGGATGGTGATGGACCAGTGCTTTTCATATTAGCATTTCCAAATGGCAACTTATTGGAATGATTTTACGGTACTATCTTCTTCTATGTCGGAAATGAGTTGTGCCCATTAACTCGATGAACCAGAAGCAATTATTCACAAGTTGGCAAAACTCTGTCCGATGATTCTTTTACCTAATGGATGTTATGTTGATTTGGAGAGACTGCTTAGTGTGCACGGTCTCTGATCACTTCAAGATCCATCTCGGTAGGGTCAGTAGCTTGAATCTCGTAGTGGACTCCATCCAGCTCCCGTCTGAATGAGTCCTTGGAAGTAGCATAGAGCATCTTGGAGCGGATTCGGGAGGTTGATGGAGACCTGAAACGTACAAGAAAAGCATAAATTGATGGACAAGAATGCCACAAAAACTAAAGGGTGAAATGGTCGGAGTTAATGACAAGTTATCAGTATTAAGGTAGCGTTTGGAGTATTTTTAGGCTTTGGAATGAGATTCTCATTTTAGAGCCATTCTCATGAACAAAGAGTCCCAATACAAACATAATGAATTGGAATCTCATTTCTATTTCTATTCCAATTTTCACAACCAAATAGTCCTCATACAAACTCGATGAATTTCAATCTCATTTCTAATTCTATTCCCAATCTCATGACCAAACAGTCCTAATACAAACACGATGAAATTGAATCTCATTTCTATTTCTAATCCAATTCTTGATTCCTGTTCCGGAACAAAACCCAAATGCTACCTAAAACTCGACCCTAGTTTGTCTCAACTCGGAACACCATAAGGCTACAAGAACCATAAATGTATATGGTGATGATGACGCGGATATGGATCGGGTTAAATGTACATTATACCAAGAACTAACCAATTCTCAACATGAATAAGAATGAAACGATATCACAAGGCATTTGGAAATTTCAACTTGAAAATAACACACTAGCACGAAAAACTCAAAATGTAGGGTAATGGACGTAATAACGATGTAGGTTAGGTTACACAAATATGATGAACATGTAATGGAAAATATGTAATAAGAGAGAATGTAGAAGGCAAAGGAACTAGAGGCAAATGCTAACCAAGCAATGAAGAATATCTTGCTCTTTTGACAATTGTCAGAAGTCACGAAATCAAAGTCATATATGGCATATCGGCAATCATTGTCAGGTAAAGCTGCAGTGAAATCATCATAGTTCTCAGCTGAACCACCGGTCTTTTCAACTATAACCTCCCTTTTCTTCTCATCAATTTTATATATCACAAAGCGGTGCACCTTCTTCCTCTTCAGCTCAAAGAATGTGTTTTTGCTATGATCCGCAACTCCCAAACCCGATAACGAATTTGTCTGCAAAACCAAAACCAATTGCAAAAATAAAGACAAGAACCTTACAATTCTGCATCAATAATGTCACAATTCACATATCGGGTCACAATTATTCCAATGTGAGAAAGTACTCACTACCCCCAACTATCGCTACCAAAATCAGAAACTAAGATACGGAAATGTACTGAATCTGAAACCATTCAAAATGATGAAAGTAAATGCTATAAATGGTTGTTCAAGGGCGACAAAGTATCCAATATTTGCTAAATACTACTTAAAGTTCCAACGAGACATCAAGTCGAGTAATTAGCACAAAATAGTTCAGATCCACATACAGTACCAATTCTACAACAAATCTACTATAAGAAATTAAACAAACAATTACAAATTTAAATGAATATGACAAACAAACATCAATTCACTGTTTGGTTGCTGAGAAAATCATAGTTTTTCCACCAAAGCAATCCAGGAAAATAAATAACTTGATGAACCAAAAGTAAACAAAAGTGATTCATCATTCAGATGAACCAGCCCAAAAGCATCATATCAGTTTCAATCAATCACAACACTCAAAAGTCAAAATAATCATTTTCTCAGCCATTCCTCTAAGCTTCATCAACATAAACTCAAAATACAAAAAAAAAATTATTCAGGAAAAAATAGAGAAAACCCCAAACCCAAAATACAACAGATCTTCATCAAATCAACCCTAGAATTCAATTGAGCTTGTTCAAGTTAAAAATCTGAACTTTACACATAAAAAGCACAAACAAAACAAACCCATCAAGCAAAAACAGCAGATTAACAAACCATCAGCTCGATCCATCAACTAAACTACTGAAACAAACTTCAAAACACTCAGAATCTACACAGATATCAAGAACAGTACAAAATTCAGAACAGAGCAAAATTAAGCTACGATTCAGATACTCACGCGGGTGATTCCTCTAAACGACATGTCGATTTACAGCTAAGGAAGCTGAAGCAGGTCTCTCTGAAAACTCAACGAACAGACCAACAGAAGAGAAGTGATTGAGATTAAGAAGAAAAAGAGAATATAAAGAAAATGTGAAGAAATAGACAAAAACAAAAATGGTCTCTCTTTTTTTACCCTTTTGTGATGCGTTTTTTTTTTTTTTGGAAAATAAATAAGGTCTCAGTTTTTGTCTCTTTTGACCTTAAAGAACACGACTTGTAACGGATAGGTTTCTGGTTTCTGTGATTTATCTCCGGGTTAATATGGTAATTGATGAGTGGTTATTAGATAATTGAAGTATTTTTATTTTATTTTTTATTTGTGTTTTTGGTTGAAAATATAAATTAAATACAACTAATGTTTAAATTACTTAAATTATTATCCAATTTTTCATCATTAAATTGGTTGATTAAGTTTGAAGGGTTCTTTTCAAAATTCAAATTTTAGATGCTACATGTGAAGACAAAAAGATTACATAATAATTGAATTAAATGCTCTTTATTTATTTTTGGTGAATATAAATACACTTAAATGCTACCTAGTTGTAAGGGAAAATCAAGAGCTTTGATTCTTTCGATTGTGAACTCTGTTTTTAAGTGAGATATAAAATTTCTTTTTTTGAGGCAAAGTGAGATATAAAATTTCTAGTTCTAATTAGTTTATATTATAATTAAGTGATTAATTTTAAAAAAATTGAATGAATTTTTTAAACAAAATCCAACTGCGTGTTGTTCATATATGGTACGTAAACGGCGGTCGGACGGCCAATTTTTATCTCTTCAACGTTGATTTTTTCTTTTTCATATTCGGTTACTGATTCGTCCCGTATTTTTTAGAAAACCAAAAACCAGCGACTGTAGATGGTAAAATGTTGCGTGACACATACTTACTAACTATTTACTAACGTGCGCATGATTTAATTTTTTTTTAAAAGTTAAACCTTTTTGTATCATGGGTATGAATATACTAAATATTACAAATATGGAGATATATTTAATTTATGATAGGGTGATTATAATATAAAAATTGAAAAAATGATTTGACCCAATAATTATCTTTATTGTTTTATTTTTTCCATAATATAATTGCAAATATTCGTATTTAAACAAATTATTATTATTATTATTATTATTATTTTAGTATAAAATGATTATATTTTCTATTTTTTAACCATTTTAAATATTCCCTTCATCTTCCGCCCTAATTCTTCCACACAAAAAAAGTATTCCTAAATTGAATAGACTTCTGTGTGGGAAAAAAATATAGTTGTAAAATTAAAAAGAAAAGTAAAAGTGAACTCTAAAAAAAAATTAGTATGAAGAGAAGGGTACAAAAGTCATTTCAGATTGGGTCAGAAAAAGTTGGCGGTGCGTAGTAACAACGCTGGACGGTGGGCCCAGCGGTGACACGGAGTCGCTTGCGGCTGCTTTTGCTTTAAGATGGTGGTGGACCCCACGAATCTAGCAACCTGCAATGCACGTGTCATTATGAACTGGACGCTTACAGTTCGGCATATCTGCACCGTTGATCACTCATCCAGCTTTCACTAGATTGACCAAGACTTCACAATCTTCTTAGGATCGGGACGTCTATGAGCATTTCCTGATCGCCGCGTATGCTTTATTTTTAATTTTTTTTTACGGAGTATTAAATAACTCACAACACTACAATATATCATCCGACCTTGAGGTTACTCGAACACGAGATCTCATGTATAAAATTTGAATCTTAAATCACTCAGTCAATAAGGCGATGATTCGTGTACATTTTAATATATGCTTGCAGATTTCAATATTATTTATATACACACTGTTTTTTTTATATCGTGCATAAAAAGTTTGATTAAAATTTTATATGAGCAAACAATTTTTTGTTAAAGTCACTAGCTGAGAGTATTAGTCTCATTCAGCTAGACCCAACCTTATTTATTTTGTTTTTTAAATTATACTCATTTCTGACGTACATGAGAAGGTGATAAAGTTAAACGAATCATGCGGACACTTGAATCGACATTAAGGTTGGGCCGAGGCGTCTGACAAACTAGTACGAACCTGCACATTCTCTTTCTTCTTCTAAGAATCTGAAATATGACTCAACACTTGTAAACCGCACCTCTTTCGAATTGACTTGTGTTCTTATTTACAACTCAACTTGAAACTCGAATTGTCAGCTATACCAAAATTTTTTATCCAAAATCAAGCTAAAGATGTTTATATTTGGGACAAGAAAAGCCCAATTTCATCTCCCTTTCCCATTTGGACTCCGAGCCCATCGGCCCAGATTGGTCACGATCCAAAACAGCAATACAAATTGTCCATCTGTGCGAATTTAAATCCAACGAACAAGATACGCCGATTATATAACTTAACATAGGTTTGAACACACAGGATCAAAACCATCTCGGAACATAAAACAGTTTAAGTCGTTAAATCATTTTCCTTCTCGCAAAGCCCTAATTTTATCGATAGATTGGGGATTTAGGGTTCTCTATATAATTCGATCGCTCTCAAATTTTGGATTTTGCCGCGAAATATGGCTTCCGAAGGTAACCGTTGATTTCTTCGTTGAATTCAATTTCTGATTTTAGGGTTTCAGATTTGAATCTGCTACTAATCGACTTTTTTAGGGCAAAAAACCGGTACGAATCCGTCGGTAATGCTGACATCTCTTCTCAGCCGGAGAGCCAAGCTTCACGACGAGCTTCGAAGCATCGAGAAACAGGTGTTCTTGAATTATGATGTTGCATATTGTTTTTGTTTGGTTCGAATTTTAGTAGCTTGTGTTGTGTAATTGATAAAAATCATTATTTTCTTAGGGGTTACGGTATTGAATAAGTTGAGTCTGATTTGAATCCTGTGGATTGTGCTGTGTTGGAGTGCAATGTTGATAATTGTGATTTTTGGGGATTTTTGAAGTACCTTGTGACCTAAGATTTAATTGAGCCTTTGGTTTGGTCATGTAACTGCTTGATATCAAGAACTTGGCTTTACTTTTCAAAGTGTTTAATCGCATTGTGCATGATGTTCAGAACTTGGGATTTTCAAAATGTTTCAGGTTTAGTAGACCAAAATGTAGTAGAGCTGCCAATTTGGAACTAAACCCATGGGCAACGGAATTCAAACTCGCATTTTATTGCGGGTTCGAGTCACATTAAATAGATCCGGTTGATTTTTGGATCAGGTTTGTCGTTGAGAAATTGCGGATCAAGTTGGGCAAACCCACTCTTAGTTGTGCATTTTCTATGTAAGACCCGGAACTATTCCAGGTTGATGTTAGGCCTTTCCAATCATATCCCGATAACCCGACCCAAAATCTGAATTGCAAACTCTAAAATGTAGTGAAGTAACGCTGGTCCTTAAAAATGAAAAATAAAAACTTTCTACTTATCAAGTGTAGTTGAAAACTGTAGTTAAAAACTGTAGTTTTTGATGTGCCTAGTTGATGCTGGCGAAGATTTAACCATTCTTGTTTCTGATGCTTTCCTCTGATTCCAGGTTTACGATATGGAAACAAGTTACCTACAGGATACTAATCAATGCGGAAATGTGTTGAAAGGTTTTGAAGGATTCCTTTCTGCTTCTAAGAGCACTGCCCTGTATGAAAACGCTACTCCCTTCATTCTCCTATAATTTTTTTTACAATATTTGCGTATAGTAGCGAATGTCAGTAACATGATCGGGTAAAAAAATTGTTGGCGCAGGCTGAAGCGAACCAGGAAGTTTCAGCCTGAAGACAGGCTTTTCTCATTATCTTCAGTCACCTCACCAGCAGTATGTCTTTGAATTTTGAATGTGTAGTAAAAGCAACTGTTTCTTCGATTCTCTCATTTTGGTTCCCATATTTATCGATGTAGTCATTCTTTTTCTATGCAATGCATAAATGGGTTTTCTTTCAGTCTACCTGGCATACTTTTTTAAAGACGGAACTCTCTTGGCAAAGTACTTCTGTATTGCTGCTTGTTTAATAGTACTGAAGTATATGTAGTGTTATATGAACATTTTGGCTGTACTGTTAGCATATGATATGTATGGATAGGTAGGGGTGATTCATAGGGTGGATTTCACCAATTGTTTATATATAATGTGTCATTCTCTCCTATCTCCTTTTTATGGTATAAGGTGTGTGATGAGAGAATCACATAGGATGACCTATCCGACCCACATTTTCGCCGGTTCAAGGCACACAAAATAGACCTGAATGATTTTCAGTTTGAGCAACCCAGACCTCTTGTGAATCGGGTTAGAGTTAGGTCTTCTCAATCCAAACCTGAATTTTGAGTTGCCAGCTCTAGTCGCACTCACATGGCAGATACTTGGTTACAAGTTGAATGTGGAGATATATGAAGATTATACTCTCATTTCCTATAAACTTTTGTCGCAAAATGCTATAAATGTGATATCTACAATATTGTCTTCTTTAACAAGGTATTTGTTCTTGTAATGTTTCAGGCTGAGGAGCAAGCAGCAGGACGGGATGGTGGGTCCATATTGAAGTATAAACACAACTTCCTTCACCTAGGTTTATAATTGTTTTCTCTTCCTGTATGTTAATTGTAGATGGGAGATCAGATTTTGGTCCAGGTCGATTGAAAGGTGGAGGGATATATGCAAATGGACAGTAAGTACTCTAATTTATTCTTCCTCGTAAACTCAACAGTCGAAAAACATGGTGCACGAGGCTTCCACCAATTTGTGGGGTCTGGGGAGGGTCATATATGTGATCCCTCACTCGAACTCGTGACCTCAAGGTCACAAGGCAACAACCTTACCGTTGCCCCAAAGCTCAGCCTCACCCGTGCTTAACTAATGATTGAAAAACAGTTACTCAAGATGAATCAGTGGATTCGGTGCCACTGAGGCTATAAAATGCTTGGCATTGGTAATATATACAAAACATAAAAATTATGTGAATGTTTTCAGAGGAAAGCCAAAGAAGGGAAGAGCAGCTCCAAGAGATGCAAAGAGAGTCAGGCCAAGCGAAGCAGATTATGATTACGAGGATGATCCTGATCTATGATGTGATTGCTTGTTCTGATGATGTGTCGAACAACCTTCCCGTCCAAGGTTTTGCTGATGTCAGGTTCTCGAGGGGGACGGAAATTGTTTCTCGAATCATGGTGCCTCAGGCAGATTGAGAAGCCCCTTCAGACTATTATGTGGTGTTTGAATGTTATGTATGGTTTTAACTATAGGCTTGTGTATGTATATAATTTCATTTAGAAGGTACCTCTTTTGACATATTTGTAAAACAAACTCTAATTAGTAACCATTAGTAGCTGTTTTTACCTATATTTTGTTGGAAAATTTTGTGGCTTGAAATCAAACAAATAAATAAATGTATCATTATTAGACAATGTGATCAGAGAATTTTGTGTTATTATAAGTTGAAATTTCTGGTTATAAATAATATGAAAAAAAAAGTATTTTAAACCTTTTTTTTGTGTGTGCTTGGAAGTCAATTTAGGTGTACAATTTTATTTCAGTAGCAGCCAATGTCGCTATCTAAGTATAATATTTTTAGTATATTCTTGTGTTAACCTCCATCTATCAAAGATTAATTCAAATATAAGTACAAATAATATGTAATATATTAAGAAATTAACTTATTTGCCACACATGAAGTTTAGGGTATAAAATAACTTTAAGGTCAGTCAATAAGAGGTAATTTTATTATATATCTATAGTGACATTTCTTTCAATATTCAAGCTTCACATGTAGGAATAGAGAATGAATATAAAAAAACACACACTTGTAGGAAGGGGAAGGTGAGGACCAGAGCTGACAATTTGGGACGCATCACGTGCATGACCAGCATAATTTAAGCGTGTTTGGATACACAGAAAAAAACACAAACAGTATTTTAAAACTCATTTGTTAAGTTTCATAAATAAAAATCGATATTCATAAGCAAGAAGCAAATGAGAAATAAACGTAGGAGTCGAATATTTTAGATTCAGAAACAAGTAAACAACTAGCCTTCCAAACGCGTGAGCTAATCAATTCACGTACCAACGCACAAAAAAAAACACTGTTGAAATAATACCAAAACCACATCATACTATTTAAAGCCGAAATAACAAATTTTGCGTCATTACCACACCTATACCACATACACTGAAACTCGAATTTTAATAGCTCGAATTAAGTTAAAACAGGTTTTTTCAATTACCCACGCTTTTGGTGGTCGTCATCAATCTCTTTTTTTTATTTTTATATATATATATATATGTACATATATAAGCAAAGCATGTTTTATGTCTCTTTCGTCGACATCATATATTGCAGTAGCAATTGAAATTTCTAAAAATTGATTACATATTTGAGTTATAAAAAAAATCATATATTTGCTGACTTTTGACCTAGTTAGTTGAAATTTTGTATACGTTAATCATTAATTAATTTGTCAAATTTAATAATAACCTTACCTACCTCTGCTTTGTCATTTTTAATTATTTTTTATTTGTTTTAAGTAGACCGATCTTCTTAATATATAACTTTATGATCATGTTGATGCAAAAATTCTTGCATATGTACATTATCTTAAATGTGATTAAGACTTGATGCCACATCGATGATATCACTTTATTGAATTTTAAGAATATGTTGGACCATTTTAATTGGTAACTTTTTTGAATTACATGTTTGAAATTATTAACATTATAGTTTTTTTTTATATTATAGTTTTCTAGTTTTATTTAATTTTTATCAGAACTAAACAAACATCATTTTTTTTATTGAAATAATGAATATGATTGTCAAATATACCAAGTTTTTGGACAATGTTGGATTGAATTTATAATTTTGTTTATGATGATCATTGCAAAACAGACAAAAATGGTTGCTGAAATTTTGCAAATTGATTCTTTATGTTTCAATTTAATTTCATTGAATTATACTAAGATAGTCTTCAAAGCTAAGTTACATCATGCTTTGAAAAATAATGATTTTTATGTGGAAAATTGTGTGTTAGTCAAAGTAAGTGTGTGTGTTTTTTTTCTTCAACTTGAGCCATTTTTTAACATATATTTCTTTTTCTTGAACTAAGTTAAAGCCTTCTCAACCAAAATCAAGAAGATGCCAAAATCTATGTTACCTAAGTCTTTTGATTGTGACTTGTATTTGTACTAGATCACTAAAGATTTCTTTTTTAAAAGTTAAAAGTTTAATGATTTGTATGCTTAATTTGTGAAGGCCATGGAGAGCAATATATATAAATTAAATCAAATTTGTAGTATAATTATTTTCAATTTATCCACCAGCTTCTTTCTTTGACCATCCTTCTCATCCATTGATGCATTATTGATGCTAAACTCCAAAGTTCAAATCATGCATTGGTGCCCCTAAACACATCCAAGACCACATATCTTCTAAACATATGCACAAAAGCACCGGAACGCTGATATGTACAAACAAATACACAAACGTATAAGTAAAATAAAATGACTGAGAATTAGTTAGTGATCAAATAAATATTAATTATACACTTATCAATCTATATACTTATATGTCTTTCCCCACACAAACATAGATTTCATCACCCTCTATAAGTCCATTTGTACTTACCAAAAGTTCATACTGGACGGGGATCCTCCATACATACAATAAAGACGGAGGTAATAACGAAGCGTTTATAGGTCGATCGAACAAGATGAGTCAGTACTTAGTACTCACTAGTTAGTACTTAGTAGTGATGACAAAATAAACATAAAAACAAAACTAATTACGTTGGATCTATTCAATATGAGAGTTTCTTTCTTTTTTTCTTAAAATTAAAGTTGAGCTACACAACATGGGGTAGCTCTCCCCTTTTAACCCAAACCCCACC
>JAYMTF010003863.1:0-14296 GCA_036897485.1 Pelargonium nanum | reverse complement strand
AGTTTAGGTACCAAATTTGGTATTTCACCAAACTTTGGGTACCAAAAATACCTTTAACCCTTCTTGATTTTACTGTCAAACAAGGCTACTACTGTCATTTCCACTTTGTACATTCACTGTACATATTTTGGCATTGATTTTCTTTTCCCTTTTTAAGGTCGTAATAAACTAATAATATTTTGATATTTTGTCTCTGATTCTGATTTGTGATCTTCTTATTATTTTGTTCATAATGAGAATCAAAAATTTACTTTTATGAATACTTATTTTCCTTAGTGTGCTAATTATATCCATAAAAGTATATGATTTGATGGAGTTATAGTTGGGTTTATAAATTTGGTTTAATTATTAGGCATGACGGTCATGGTGAGTGTGTGATTAGTTAGCCTCCGACATGTTAGGCAAGAAGAGGCCTACGCCGTCAAGTCTCTCCGCAAACACTCCAAGGATTGGGACTCGGCCTACGTACGTCTCTCATATTTAAACAATTTTCTGGTAAGTGAGAAGTAACCCAAGAACTATACTACTCATTCTAAAATGAAGGGTACAAAGACTACGAATTTGGGGGCTCTCGTCTCCCACATATCAAGTTTTCGCTGAAGCCTCGTTAGTATCAACCTCTTCCTCTATATCTACTCGAATCTCACGTTCCACAACCGTCAAAAATCTTTATTATCACAAGAAGATGAACGTCGGAGAAATGACCAAAACTCGCTTCAAGGCAACCAACGTCACATCTCATATGGAGATAGCAAGGTTGCATATCTTTTTTTTTTTTTTTTTTTTTATGAACACAAGGTTGCATATCTTTAATTACCCTAGCCCATTTACAATGTTTAGAGGAATTTTCAAAACTTCTAAAACGTCTTTCATGAAAATTTTAATATGAAGATATATACCGAAATAAAAAAAAAAGTTAATAACTCGAGGGATGAGCTCAAAGTCGAGCTCAAGTCCATATGGGTCCAAGATGCACATAACTCATAGCGAGTAAACCCACGATCTTAACTGCATTTGATAAACCGTTATGTGTCAAATTGTTCAGTATACTCCCATTGAATTCAAACTTAAGTACCATTTGTTTGCATATGACATTCTCTCCAATGCATTCGAGTTCATCACAAGCTACGACATTGGCATGAAAATGTTTGCGTGTAGTGTTACCATCTTTTGCAATGTATTTGCATCCTTAAAGGTGTGACACAAACATTATACCACAAGCTACCATTCGAAAGCGTCAAGAGTTGATCCCAACTTTGCACTGTGTTTCTAACCTAGTGTGCCGAAACATGCAAGAAGAGAGATAAATCCATGTTGGATATATCAAGCAGCATCTCAATGAGTCTCTCCATAGCAACGTGTTGCACTGCAAGATCATCATACGTCAATATGAAAAGGTGACCAACAAGAAGGTTATAGCAAGCTTTCGAACAAGATTATTCTCTCCATTGTTACACCCGAAACTTTCGTCTCGGCTCAAAAGACTTGGGAAGAAATGTTGTGCATGGCCTAAAGAATCACCATCTTAGAAGACATGCTTTCTATGACTAAACGAGTCATTAACAACTAGCGCACAATGAATATAAATTCAAATGGACGCTCAATATAACATGTGAAACTATAATGTTAATTTACGAGGTGTCAACGTACCATCACTTTAGTGAGATGAATATGTCTCAACCACATAAAATTTGATTAAATTTAGTTTTAAAAAACATATTATTCTTAATGAGTAACATGATGATGTGATTTTATCTTATAACACAATGTATTGTCTATATGTAGTTAAACAAAACAAAAGGGAGAAAATTTGCCTATTTTTGCACAAGAAAATAATGTGCAATGTAGGGAGTGCATCTTGTTAACCCTAGGAAGGAATTTCACTAGAAAAAACAAAGAATGTTCCCGTTGATTCACTAGAGCTCTCATTTTCTGATAAGCCCTTTGGTCTCCCTTCGATTTCCACCATTTCGCTCTCTCTTCTCTTTCTCTGCGTATCAGTCCATCATCGATTCTTAAGGTACGTTAACCCATTCCTCCCCGAATAAAGCCCTCTTTTTCCCGAGAAAACGCAGAGAGACAATGCGTCTGTGGTTGTGTTTTTTATTTTCATTTTTTTATCATTTAATTTATCTGCCAAACTGAGCTGCTTTAGTCAATACTTCTTGCTAAATGTTTTCTCAAAATTAGTATTTATTGGCAAGCTCTTGATCTTGTGCTAATTTGTTTTAACATTCTGGGTATATTTTATAGTGCAGGAATCATCATCATTTACTGTCTGCTGAAAGTATTAGTAATCTTGGAAGGTTGATTAACTTATATCTCATATGCATTTTCATTCCACTCTGGCTGAGATTATGGTTTGATAGCATTTGGGGATTCTGGTATTATATGAATTGGTAATCATGGTTGAAAGGAAGCTCTACAAGACAAAGTTATGCAAGCTTTTCATGACCAGAGGTCACTGCCCGCGTCAAGTTTGCTCCTTTGCCCATGGGGATATGGAGCTTCGGCAGTTCATGGGCTCTTTCAATGGTAAAATTGCTGCTTTTATCATTTTTTTTTGTTCTGTTTTAGTTTTAGTTTAAACTATGGTATGTTTAGTAGTGGGCTTTTAGTTCATGTTGAATGGGCATCACTGCTCATTTTCATGAAATACAGGCTCATGAAAATTGAAGAAAAGATGAGAAGTTAAAACACTGGTTTTGGATGCTCAATTGTGCACCTCAAGCGCCTCAGTTACTGTTATTCTCATTCTAGCCTTAGTATCTAAAACCAGAAATTTAGGTATTTGTGCCTACAGGCTTTTCGAGGACATTAGGAAAGGATATGAAATGCCTAATTTTACATACAGAAAAATATTTGGCAAGTATTATGTTGTTCTTGGATAGGTCTGTGGATCGTTATAGTCTACTAATGCCTAACACTTTTGAGTTAAAAAAAAAAAAATGCCTAACACTTCAGATTTTCTTAAAAGCAAGAGTACGAGCTAGTCATGAAAGTTGCTCTGTGGTTATCTGTATGATGCTTCAGCATAACACTACCATAGAAACTACATCTATTGGAACTTTCTAAAGTTGGCTTTCATTCTATAACCACCAGTGCATATTTAGTTCTGAGGCTGTCGTATGATTTGACTAAATTATTCTGCATAAGTGAAAGCATAAGGCAGATAATTTGATGAAAGAATATTAAAAGATTTGTTGCACCGTATCAGCGTCGTTGCTCGTTCATTTAACTATAAAATTATGGTAACTGAATGCTTAGTGTATTTTTCTTCATTGCATATAATACTGATTGGTTTTATCAGAAAGACCCTTTTTGGCACTTCTGTTTATCGTTACGAATCTATAAACAGTGAAGTATTTTTTAAGGATTAGGGTAGGTCTGTGGAATTATTTTCTTCCATGATATTTAGATCACATGCAGGTCAGGTAAAATATCCACGTGGTCTTTATAGCGAGTTCTTCAGTCGTATAATCGTGGCGCTCTTGATATTGACTTCATTTTTCACTGTTTCCTTGAATGACATTGCAAAGGGATTCTTGCATGGAGAAAAGAGTGCAAATTATATTGGAACTATTGGCCGAAGAAACCCAATATTATTGCATGTCAGATGAATTATATTTGTATCATAAATATGGCACCAAGGAGAAATCTCTTCCATTCAGATTCAACTATATTATTATTGCTCAACAAGAAGACGAAGATATCGACTATTATTTTGTCAAATGCTTCTTTGATATATGAAGGGTAGCTCAAATGTCTTAAGCTCAAACGTGGGTTTTTCTACTATATCTATTCATTTCACACTGATGCTAGTATCTATGCGTCCTTTGAGACTGGGAAGGAGGCATTATTACTGTTCATTGTTGTGTTACTCATGTTGTGCCATGTAAATGGTAAGCTTAGTCCCATCATGAACTTGAGGGCCCTCTGGTTGTTTTATGTGATAAATAAAGTGATGTTGACTACTCTTTTCAAACTGAAAATTCCTATATTTTTCAATGCAGGTAGGCGGGACAATCAAGGTGGTGATTTACGGGATAAGCTTGACAGAAGGAATTCAACACAGCGAAGGCATTCCCCAGGAAGGGATGCTAGAGGCCGACACTCATTTCATGGTTAGAAATATCACTTTTACTCTTCTTTAAATGATATTGTATAACATTGTTTATCTCAAGATATGTTTGACTTTTATTTTTATCCTTTTGTATGCGTTTTAGTGATCGACTCTTTTCCATTGTGTCTTCACACAAAGGAACATTTAAAAATGGTGGAATTGTATTTAAGCCGTCCAGTTTTTGAGTTTTGCCTTTTTTTTTTTCCTTAATGACCTTAGGGTTAAATGATCATAACAGTATTTATCTTTTGGTTATATTTGTGATGTTCATTATCGTTTGGTTGTATTTATCATGTGACAATTTCAATTGCAGGGCACAGTCCTTCATCCCTTGAGAAAAGCAGGTAAGCAGACAAAAATCCTTGTGTAAAATTCTTCTACTGTTTTGAGATCAATTTATTTGAGCTTTTAGTTATTGCCTTTAAAGAAAAATTGTTCACTATTTTATGCTGCTGTGGATATTGGATGTAAAACTGCATTGAAAAGAGAGATGAACTATACTGTACTAGAAAATAATTTGGCCATAACATAAGGGAAGTAGATAGTCTGTGTGTGCGTACCTTAGAGACTCCACAACTGTTATAGTCAATTTATCCCATTATCTGTCTTCTGTACTCTGTAGTTCTCTTGAGGAAATCATACGATGTAACTAAATGATAACATATGGGATACTGAATCTTCTATAAACCACAAGTAAATTGTCATGTTACTGTAGACCATCGAAGTTTAGCTAGTTAATTAGTTATGCTTAAATTGCCAACAATATCCCTATATTAAGTTTAGCTAAAACACCCTGAGTTTTTTTACAACAAGAGTACTCGAGGCATTGAGGGTATATAGTGTGGAAATCCAAACTTAAACTAACTCATCGTTAATCTTACAAAAAGAGAAAAGTTGACACTCATTTTGGGACAAAGTGAGTATCATTTTATCAAAGATTCAAGACAAGGTGGAGTAGTGGATCATAAGATCGAATGGAATTGAATACCTGGAAAATTCTTAGGAGTCATAGGATTGGAGACAAATAAGCCACAGTGGAGACTAATATTTCTTATAAAGTATTATTTTCCTTTCATGTTGTACAGTGACAGGAAACACAAGAGAAAACAACTGTTGGATGACCGCGGTGTTTTTTCTGGAAGCTTTAGAAACTCAGATGGGAATGAAAATCGAGCCAAGGAACAAAATATGACATCTTCCAGCTCCAAGGATAATCTTCAGGATCAGGTTTGAAGAAAATTTTCCTGATGTTTAGTATGAAACTTATGTTATTTGTGATTCTCTACTAGAAGTTAACTATTTTGTTCTTATCTTGGGATACAGTTGAAGCAAGTGCTGTCAGATATAGACATGCTCGATCAACACAAACTTCAGCTTGGGGTGAGTTTCATCAATTTCTAATTGTATATTTGCTATTTGTTTTGTGTCTGTGCACACATGCATGATGCATGTATATGAGTTTGGAGTGTTTAGTACATTAGGGAAACTCCAGTTCTCTTTGCCAAAATTATATTTAGCAAAGTTCTGTTTGAAAACAGCAACTGAAAGCCTGGCTACCTATTCCACTTGCTTTTAGCTGTTATCTACACTTCAAAATTTTGAACTTTTGGCAGTTTTTTTCCCTGTTGCCCAAAATTTCAACAACAAAAAGAAGTGTATAAAAATCTGAGAGATGGTTTGTGACTTTTCAGCAACTTTGTTCTTCTTGAAAATTGAAACCCACTACTTTGGTTTTACTACTCTTACGGACCTTGAGACTAGATGTCCAATATGTCTACAATGGGTTTAACTAAGCTGTGAAGAAGTCAATATATGGTGTAGCTCCAAACTAGGAAACATAATCTTTTCAACTTGTGTGGTTTTATGGAATGCAACCAGAAAGAGTAATTAGAGCATATCTTTTGACACTTAATTTACGTGTTCTTCAAAGGTCAACCTGGAAGAAGCTGTTCAGGAAGTTGATAGTCTTACTTCTAAAATTCAGGAGCTTGAGTCCCAATTGTATGAAGAGAAAGATGAATGTAAAAGGTACTCACAAATCGATCTTCGAAGCTTGTTTTTCTAATTGTATGAAGTTGTGAGTTCAACTAAGTGTTCCTCCCCTCCCCCCCTAAAATTTCAGGATTACATCAAAAATAAAGAAGTTTGTCAAAGCACATAATCGTCATTCTCGGATACAGGGTGAACTAAAGAGGCGAGTAGTTTGTTTCATATTCTCTTTGCTATATTGGATTTTGGTGTTCTTATAAGTTTGTGAGATGAGTTCTAATTTTGTCAACTTTGTTGAATTTGTAGATCACAAGTCCGACTTCAGAAATTAGGAGAGCAGCTTGGCTCAGAAGTTATGAGATTTGGTTCCAATGAAGAGGATTTGAATATTGATATTGTAAGTGAAGAAGAAAATGCTGCTCTTCATGTCAACCCTCAAACTGAGCTGCAAAGAGATGCTTCCTTGAGCAAGAAGAGGCCACGTATTGACAGAAATGTCACTGAAGAATCAAAAGAAGGTGGTTCTTCATTTGACATGAAATCTTTTAAAAATGGTTTCTATGCATTTGTTGCTGATGTTGATGTGTCATTATTGTTAGCAAAAGGAGTATATCAGGCCGAAATAAAGAAGTATTCTCGGTGGAGTTCACATCCTTCACAATCAAATGATAAGGAAGTTGAGGCAGTGAACAATGGAAGCAATGGTCATACAACCATAGAAAATGAATCTAAACAGAAGAAAATGAAGACAGTTTCTGCATGCGCCACTGACGCAAATAAGGTGAAATTTCTAATTTTATTATGTAACTTTGTTTGGCTTACATATCTAAGTCAATGGTATGCTGAAACAACCTGCTATCTATCATTGTGACCACTTAACATTGCCCCGATATATCTTGCATTCATTAACGTGGTGCCAAATTAACAGTTCACATCTTGGGTTCGTGTACCCCTCATTAGCAACCCTTGCTACTGAACTCCTTTAGTAATTAAATTTGCAGTCAAAGGCTTTGGAGTTGGAGCTTCTAGTACCAACAACCAGTATGGCTGCTCATGCAATTGATGAAGAAGTTGACATTGAAGCTGAGGAGGATAAGATTGAAGTGGTAGAAGCTGCTACAGGAATTGAGAAAGTAACTGCTTATGTTTCCAAGGGGTTGCCGATTCTTATTCCCATGCTGCCTCCGATTCGGCGAAATAGCTATTCACAGGTTAGTGAATGTATAGTGCAGGAGTTTTTTTGGCTAGAAGCCAATTCCACCCACCAACTTTAGCTATTTTAGTATGAAATATTTATCTTGTGTCTTGAGAAATAATATTTACATATTGAAGGGGTGTTCATCGGACCAGACTGGATCAAGGACCGATTTTTAAAACTTAAGGACTCAAAACCAGACCAAAATAATTTCAGTTTTGGACTGGACAGGAGTAAAATTGTAACACATCATTAAATTGGCTTGGGTATAGCGTCCTCAAATTCATTGGTGTGGGTGTAGGTGATAATTAATGAAGTGGCATATTCTCATTGGTTTGACCTAGCGTAAGCCAAAAAATAATGGCTTAGATTTTTTTTTAATAATTTGTAAGAAAAAATAAATAAAAATAAGTCATTTGGTTTGGGCTGGACTTAAGACCCCGGACCTAGTCTAACCTAACCGACTTGGTTTGGTCTGCACTGATGGTTAGTATCAGTCTGGTTTTTGGTTCAGACAAGAAATTGAACAATTTGACTAGAGATTTATTTGTTAGTTTTTATGTGGCATCTAAGATAGCATTTGTCTCTGGTTGCAGTATGAGGGTAATGATGTGGAAGTAGATGTGGACGGGCTTGAGGATGAGACGGTGGATGTGGATATTGTTTGATGAAAATAGCTGTCAAGAGTTTTGATGCATCTTTCTTGGGAGGAACTCCTATTACTTTTGGCTTGGAGTTTAGAATTTAGATGGTCAAACCAGTCATAGTTAGATTTCATGTACAAAGATGCAGGTGATCATATGCTTCAGGTAATGAACTGATGTTTTGTTTATAACTATTCATGTTTGACTTATATTTGATGCTGGGATTAGCAACTTTGCTTGGATGGTCTTGTATTTTGAGAAAAGCTGTGTTGGCTACAAAAACAATATGGTATGTAGTGCCAAAATGTGTTAAATCACTTGGTTACAAACTTTGACTAGCCGTTATGTATGATGTCAGTTTTAGGTTAATATCGACGGGGATTCCCTCTTTATGGATCTGCTATGGCTTAGAAATTGGTTTGGTCCTCTGGAAATGATTCTAAAATGGTTGAATGGAACCAAATTTTTGGTCAGATTGATGAACCATCAGATCTTTAAATTTTTGGTCAGATTGATGAAACCATCAAATCTCCACAGCCCCCAGGAGGCATTGAGAACTCTTTGGAGTAAGGCAATGCCTATCCACAATTCATCAGTGATTCTACAATCCCATCAGCCAAAACAAAATTATCTTTGGAAGAGAGAAAATGTCTCACTATCTCACCCACTTATTTTAGGTGCACCTAATTAGTCTCCCAATTTGAGACTCTATTGAAACAATAAATTGAAAACAGAAGTTACATACTAAACAATCTATTTGCAAAACAAAGTTAGGAAAACAAGATAAAGTATCAAACTTTCAAGCATTGACTATATTGTTTAACATGCGCATAACAGAAATTGATACCGGACAACCAAATTTTGTTGGGTCTTGCGGTTTAAGTGCATTGCACTTTTTTTGAGGTGTTGGGTTTGAGCCGCTTTGCTGACATTACGAGGTGGATCTTTAGATTATATGGGAAGAGCTACTCAACATAAATAATTTTTTTTCACTCAATTTGAATCCATCTAATGCTAAACAATTATTGAAATTTAACAGACTTCCTTTTGGTTTTTTCCAGAAATAGAAAGCACCGCCACGCAAGCAGCCCATCCGTTTGATTGTTTTGAACCATCAACCATGCTATTGAATGCTCCGAAACACACTTGATCATACCTCGCATCAAAAAGCCAAATTAAATACACAAAAAAGCAAAAACACAAAAAATTGCATCGAAAACGCTTTCACTTTCTCCTTTAGTTTTGTGGGTGAATCGTTGACGCAGAGCACAAGTTTGGAATCGAAGTGTGTGAATCAATGGAGGACTTGGCAATTTGATAGCCAGCGAAGCCTCTTCTCCTTTTTTCCTTCGGTGGACCTTTTTCCCGGAAACGGCGTCGTTCTAGGTTGGTGGCCTCGCCATGGCTGATTCCTCCAAGGAAGAGCTTGTCCAGCTGATCAAGCGCTTCGGGGCTTATCTCACCGTCAAGATGTCCAATCTCCTTTCGATCTCTCTCCATGACCTGGTTCTTTTCTCTATTTTCTTCCTTTTCCTCTTCTCTTGTGTCTTATGCGTGGAATTGTTGCCCGATCTGACGGTTCTTTGATTCCCAAAATCTGTTGATCTTTGTTCAGTTCCTAGTGTAATTTGATGGGTTTGTTCTGTTTTGTACAAATTTTGATTTTTTCCTGTTCATTATGCTGATTTTTTTACTGGGTTGATGGGAAATTGATTTGGGGTTCGACCTTGCTGTATGGCGAGAGAATTTTGATTGGCTATTACAGTTGTTTGATGGTAAAGCGTTATTGAAGCTTAAAAGCTGCACCAATTGTTCATAAAACAAACAATGGTGAGGTTGATTGATCATCAATGCTAATGTTTATGTTTGAACTAAAGATTTGTGCTCTGCTTTATGGAGTAAATAGGCTTAGAATTGTGTAGTATACCTATTTTGTCTATATGTTATTTATGGAACCATATGCCCTATTAGATAATTGTTATGGTACTATCTTTTAACCTTTACCAATGGGTTTGATGAATCATTGGATTACTGAATTTTCTGAATAGTTGTTAAGTTTGTGCTTTAGTTGGCTACTTTCTAGTGAAGACATTCTTTTTATTAGGAGACCTGTATGCGCCAATGTTTATTGAGAAGAGAACAAAATGGGTGAACAAAGTCTGACAAGACATTGTGTCGAATAGCTGATCCTGTTGTTTGTTCAATTTTTATGAAATTTAGAATTCAGTGTTTAACATTTTCTGATAGACAACAGTTTGGAGTTCTTACCAATTTCAAACTGGCTTCAGGATTCACGATCTGTTGGGGCTATTGCGGGGCTTGCTGTTGCTTTGGTGTTTACCTGGAGGCTTTTAAGAACACCCAATGGTCCTCAAAGAAGGCAACCAAAACGGCAGGCTCCTTCAGCTAGTAGTTCTGGTGTTGGAGCTCATTCCAATGCAACATTGATGCCGTCTGGAGTTTGTTCAACTTCAGAGGATTCTAGAGCTCAAAATGTTGTTGATGAGTTTTTTCAGCCTGTAAAGGTAAGTGTTTTGATATGTCTGCCCAATATATTGATTTACATATTGCAATTATTCACTCTGCCAATTCTGAATTAATTTTTTTATTTTCCCCTCGTTTCATTACAGCCTACTTTGGGACAAATAGTTAGGCAGAAATTGAGTGAAGGCAGAAAGGTGATCTACTACACTCCATTTTGTCTCATGTCTTCAGCGTTGTATTTGGTTTTACTTGAGTAGTGACTCGAAGTAGACTTTTTTTAAGCTGTCGTAGTTCTCTATTATCATTGCAATAGCTTAACTTAAGGAATTTTGTGATTGTTTTTTAATATTAGATTACTTGTTCTTTAGTTAGCTACTTAGCTTGTTGAAAATTTAGCGGTGGTTAGGCTATGCACCCACTGTTGATTGCTCCGATGAAGTTCACGCTTCAGCAATTCAACATTCAGAGATAGATCAGCACCCGTCACATGCTGCCCAAACCATATTCCTCTATGAGTTAGCTACTGCTATAATATGAAATGTGTAACTTATAATTCTCAAGTTGCTACCTTTATAACTTAATTTGTTCTTTTATTACATTCCCATCTTAGTATCCAGAACTCATTTACTCCCATTCAAGTTATCTAATATATAATAGTCTACTTGTTGGTTGTTCTGTGTTCAGTTCGGATTGTCTCATCTTTTAAATTCTCGCTAAAGCATTTACTGCCAAAATATGATGTTTCCTAGCTACCTGATTTGACTTTCATGTCTGTGCTCTGCTCTATATATAGTTGGCTATTTTTGTTAGACAACACGTATATACTTTCTAGTACTCATTTTAGTACCTGATAAAATCAGTTATTTCAGTTAATGTGTCTGTAGCTGTGCGTAGGAGTGGGTCTTAGATTTAATGCTATGATGACTTGTTCTGTGTAGGTTACATGTCGATTGGTTGGAGTAGTCCTTGAGGAAAGTAGTCCAGAAGAGCTTCAGGTTGTTAATTTTTTTCTGGTAAACTTTGAACTTGAAATGGAAACATGCAAGGGATTGACATGGTTTATGTTGTTGCATGCAGAAACAAGCAACTGTCAGATCATCTGTGCTTGAAGTGCTGTTGGAGATCACAAAATTTTGTGATCTTTATCTCATGGAAAGAGTTTTGGATGATGAAAGTGAAGGGCGTGTTGTGCTACTCTTGTTTTTCATTACATGTTCTAATAGTTATACTCAGTATCATCATTTTTACATACATGTCTAAATTTTATGTGTCATTTGATTTGTGATGCCAACAAGCAAATTCTTTGGCCCAGCATGGAATTTTTCTGCCTACATGTTCCCAAACTCTGTTCAGCATTGAAATATTTATTAGTCTTGTCCTTATATTTGACACCTACCTTTTTTTTTCCCACTTGGAACTAATTAGTCTGATAGTCTATATGTTTTATATTGAAGTGTATAATCGGCCTGGATGGGACTGACATTCTTTTATCTAAGTGTTTCCTGACGAATGAGTTTGTTCTTGCTTAGAGTATTTGCTAAAATAAAATAAGATCATTTTTGCAAATGTTATACTGAATTAAACTAGGAATGTAGAATGTCCTTTTATCCAAATAAAGTTTCTATCCTGGAGAAGTTCCTGTACATGATAGATGCTTACAGTAAATCCTGTTGTAGCTTATCTTCATTTGTGAATAACAAATAACTAGTGCATATTTGGAATAATAAGGTGATGCTAAAAAGCTCTGGTGCCTGACTTTAGGTTTCCAGATCCATAAAGTAGCCCACTTTTGGATGAAAAGAAAGCAGGAATTTCTGTATTTGGAACTATAAGATGACATGCGATTATAGTATAACATATTCAATTTTGTTGTTTGTGGCTTGATAGAACATTTGCATCTTTCCTATTACAATGTTTCCTGCTGGTATATACTTTTCAATTGCTTTAGTTATAAATGTTATTTATGTGATCAACTATTGTCTTCAGAAAAAGGTCCTTCAGGCTTTAGAGGATGCTGGAGTTTTCACATCTGGTGGTTTGGTTAAGGACAAGGTAAATTACATAATTCACAGTAACACATTTTAGAATCTTATCTTTTTCTTGCCATGAGTTATTTGACATGTACTCAACTGTATCCAGTTCCCATAACACCACAAGCCACATACACATTGACAAGTACATAATAGATTGGGTACTACCTAGATGGAGAATAATGTGTGGATTTTTTTAATCTGACTTGTGGTACCAAGAAATAGTTTGTAATTGTTGGGAGGCTTCATTTTATGTTCATTGATTGGACAACCAAGAATGCTGTCCTTGGATAATTTGGAACTCACAGTGTAATTGGCCTTTTATAAATAAGCCAAACTAAATTCTGATAATTAGTTTGCCAAACCCTTTTTAGCATATTTTGGTGGGAAGCCAAAGGATATTGATCTTGCCATTGGCCAACTTGTTTAATAAAACTGCTATATTAATTATTCCCTCCATCCCAAAATAACTGTCCAGTGTCTATATAAAAAATTGTCCTAAAATAATTGTCTACTTTACTTTTTAGAAAGTTAGTTAGGCATGAATTACTGATAATATACCTAACATAAGTTAGTTAGCATACATTGAGTTTGTTATAACAAGAGTACAATGGGACATAGTGGGAAAAAACCAATCCCAACTAACTAATCCATAATCTCTAAAAATAGAAAAGTGGACAATTGTTTTGGGACAGAAAGTATCTGAAAGGGTCCTAGTGATTAGTTTTGAATCTTTAATAATTTTTATGAGTCTGCTTTTGATGTTGTAGATGATTTGAAATGCGCTTGCAGGTTCTCTTTTGTAGCACAGAGAATGGGAGATCATCTTTTGTTCGGCAACTAGAGCCAGATTGGCATATTGACTCAAACCCAGAAGTTATCACACAGTTAGCTGTATGTTGTTCTTGCATGTCGTTATTCTTATAATATGTTTCCCTATCATATAAACTAAACTTTAAATTCTTTTTTCCCCCTTTCTATATCAATGCATTATGATGATTATCACCCACATCTCATTCTTATCCGTTACAGAGGTTCATCAAATATCAGCTTCAAATTTCTCCTGTCAAACCTGAACGGACTGCTTCTAACGTGTTCAGCTCACCATCCTTGGAACAGTTCTTCGGATGTGTCTGACTCTTGAACCAGTAAATGTCTACAAGATGCAAATATAATTTGAAACTTACTTTTTTCTCAATTACAGCTTAATGTTCGTCGGCTACATGCCTACGCCGCTGGTTATCAGATGATAGATGAGCCTTGTATTCCTCCACTGCTTCAAAGGAATGTGTCTTTTGTTTAGAAATTGTGCACTAGATTGGCTCACAGTTGAACTTTGTTAGCCGTCAACTCTATGGTATCAGTAGTCTGTAATTCATCAGTTCAAAATGTGCACTGCTTAAAATAATTTTGGTGTTTGATTCAATTGTCAATGAACGGAACAGATTTTAGTTAAGATTTTGATGACCTTGTATTATTTAAGATGTGGTCCAAACATATTGGATGATATATTTCTGACAATATTCTTTATCTACTTTCTATTAGAAAACAACCTTGAGATTGAATCCTACGAGTTATTGTTTCATTTATATTTATCGTATAATTCTGGTTATATATGAAGATCATGCTCTCTCCATTTCACAAATCATCACGAGTTTCTACCTGAAATTAAATCTGGTCACACTTGTTTAAAATGCATATAGAGTTCGTGATCAATACAAAATGAACCACACAAACCCAATGATTCAATGATTATAAATTAACCTGCGCGCATCAATTTGGTCATAATCAAAAGCAACATATACAATAATCAATTTGAGATCATTTATAC
>JAYMTF010003862.1:0-14298 GCA_036897485.1 Pelargonium nanum | reverse complement strand
GGACAAAAAATTTAGACAAACAGGACACTCATTTTGGGACGGAGGGAGTATTTAACTTGAATTATGTTTCAAAAATACAGTTTCACTGTAATTTGTTTGGATAACTTTTATTATGCAAACATTTATGTCACACTGAACTACCAATGAGTAAAACGAAAATCAGTCAACTAGTACTTCCTTCGTCCCAAAATAAATATCATGTTTCAGTCGCATTTTTGTCCTAAACTAAGTATTTTGATTCTCTTTAAAAAAGTTAATTATGGATGAATTATCAATAGTGCAGTTACTATGCATTAAGTTTGTTACAACACATGCATATGGATAAAAAAAGTAAACATACAACACTAACTAATTTTCCTTAATTTTTCTCAAAATGGAAATGACACTTATTTTGGGACGGAGTGAGTACAAAATTTATATCAGTTGCACATAAAGTAACGTAGTTTTAGTTAAACGGACGACAAAAACTGCGTAGTTTCAATACGTACCTAAAATAAATAAATGGGTTTAATCTTTACGTGCCCTCTGATTTGTTTAAACGTATACATTTAGCCTATAAACTTAAATTTTTAATGTTTATACCATCGCACAGGTAAAATGTGTGATTTACCCCCTACATATCGGTTTAAAACAGTCACAAACCAGTGAAATATGGCTCCTATCAGTTGGTGTATAAACTAAATTAGCATTTACAGGGTGGTCTGATTTGATCCATATTGAAACAAATTACTGACCTTTTCAATAACAAGCTCATTAGATTTTGATGAAACATACTGTACAGTTACAAATAGTATCCTAGGCCATCAATTTGAGCATTTTCTTTCTATGATCCCAAAGCAAAGCTCCTCCCCAAAACAGCAGAAATTGCCAACCCAATCAAGACTAGAAAGTAGAAACACAAACTCGAAAAAATGCCAACCTTGGTCAGTGAACTCCGTACTGTATTTCAGAATAGAGCTTCTCATAATAGAAGGCCAAAGTGCTGCAGTTGGTATCATAAGCTCATCAACTCCTTCAGTCTTTCAATTTTACTGCAGCCATGAACATGTATGTTACAGTTACTAAAATCTTTCAACCATAATCAATTTACTTTATGGGTTGACAAGGAAATTCCAAGTGCTTGTGAGATTAATAATGCCATCTATCTCACAAGTACTAAGCTTGTTAAGCCATAACTGCTTTAATTCTCTATTTCACTCCGCTATGGCTGCGGTTTGAGTAGCACTAATGTCTGTATCTTTGATACGTTGAAACTGGACGTGAGAAAAAGTATAATCCCTCCATTCCAAAATAAGTGTCTTGTTTCCTCTTTTAGGAAATTAGTTATGCATAAATTATGTCCTTGTAATAAGTTAGTATCGATTGAGTTTGTGACAACACATGTTCACGGGGATAGAAGTGTAAATATACAACAATAACTTTTTTAAAATTTTCCTCAAAATGGAAAGGATGACACTTATTTTGGGACAGAGGGAGTAGTTAATAAGTTGGTCTTCACTAGTAAACCTTGCATTTCAATATTTCCTCAGTTTTCCCCTCAGATCCAAAAATGAGTCCAAACCCCAAAACCCTTAAATAAACATTTAACAGAAAAGAAAGTGATGTGATAAGCCAATTTCACGAAGAAAAATAACTCATTTATAAGCAGTAGCACAATACCTTTTTGGAAGGGACGGTATCAGCTCTTCTGCTATCCGGGCAATTACTGAACCTACATCTTCCTTGGATGAAGTATGCTTTCCTTCTGTACATGATAATAAACAATTAAATAAATAAAAACAACCCATTATCTTGCTGATCATACGCAGAAGAAAAAGAAGAAATAATCACGGAAAGGACAAGCTATCTCAAGGGTTTCACCAAATAACCATCTTATTAAGACAAAGAAGCAGCATATATTCAAGTAACCATTTTTACCTTTTCTAACATCTACCAAAAAAATTGAAAAGAGAAAAAGATAGCAGATTAAGTATTAAGAATCATGCAATGGTTTATTAAATGAATCATACCTCTAAACACCAAACCGAAACATATAGAACTTTGATATAATATAATGCGCTTTACTGTCTTAAACTTAATTGAAGGTGCACGTCATGCTGTCTCATCGGTAGAACAAAGAAAATTCAGAGTAATTATGATGTACACTGTCTCAGATCTTCTTGCATTTCTTAGACCCACAAAATATGGTAGGTCAAACCAACTTATCTAGACTAATCTCTTTCCATTACATAGCAAAAGGGTTTTATGAAATATTGGAATTATAATCTAAATCAAGAGGCAAGAGTCAAACACCAATGATTACAAAACCACCAAAAATAGCAGCAGCAACAATGGAAGAGGAGAATTTTTTGTTCAACACATTTATTTCTGTCACGAAACACAAAATAAAAAGAAATAAGGGAGTCTTATACCTTGATACTCTTCTTCAATTGAATAACGACCTTTGAGATATAAAGTGTCAGTCCAATCTAAATCTAAGCCTTCTCTTTCTGCAAAATCCTCCAACATATGACCAATGAAATTATAGGCAATAATGCTTGAGTCGTCACAAACTTCTTGGATAGCTAGGTATTGATTTTTATATGCACTTTGGTTGTTGAGAGCTGATTTTTCCTCTGCACGTGACAAGTTAGAGAATAGTACATTTGGAGGGCTTGCTGGATCCATCTCAATATCATATTCAAGTTTACACCTCTTGATATTGTTTTCATACGACCTTCCAAGTGGTGTATTGAGACTCTCATTTGTTTTAAATGTGCCACATTTTCCCATACTTTCTTGTAATAGAGAGGAAGAAGCAAGACTGTAGGGATCCACAGAATCAGCATCAGTGAAGTACTCAGGCTCGTGTTTTCCAGCTGAATTAACATTTATACATTTTCGAGGTGTAAGGAAAGGAGAACCATTGTGGTTAGTTGAAGAGGTAGACTGCTCATAATAATTTGGTTTTGACTCTCCCATACTTTCTTCATAGTAATGTGAATCAACAGAATGCAACATGTTACCCCTTACTGAGTTTCTAAGTCCAAGTTGCTGACCATCAGTATCATCATCACCATCACCATCATCACTTTCCTCCAAATCTTCCATATATGCATCAGCAAAATCCTGATCAAACTCACAATCAGCAAGTGTATCCAAAACAATCTGCTTTGTCTGGGCACTCACATTCAATATGCATTCTACCTCTTGTTTAGTCTCCTCCTTGGTGAAGCATTTAGGTGGATTATTTCGACTGTTTTTGTTGATAACATCAAGAGTTTCAAATAAAGACTTTGGAATTGCATTCATATCACTGCACTCAAAAAGATATTCAGTTAACATTCTTTTAATTGCTCCCCGCAAGCGTCTAATTGATAATTTAGCATTTGGATCTAACAGTGGCTGCAAGATTTTCAGCTTCTGAATCCTAACATCGGTTTTAAGTAACAAAATAGCCTTAACTATATCATTCTGTAAGGCTTGCATTTCTGGTGAGAAATGGCGAAACTCCACAGAGGAATTTTGATACCCAGGTCTCAGCTTCAGTGACAAACCAACTATTGCCAATGCTTTGGCTAATGGCTCCTGTAGCTTATCCCCTACATCCAGTTCTGAAAGCATAGCTTCACCAGTTTTCCTCACTTGATTAACTAGACCGTCTCGGTTCCATCCACACCTGCTGGTCTGTAGTCGAGGCACACTTCCTTGGATACCTCTAAGCTTCCTGTGCATTGCAAGCAAGGTCTGTTTAGGCAAATCCTCTAGTCCAGCAAGTACCTTAGCGGCAGCATCTTGAGGAGATTGAGATGCAGGAGTAAAAAATGCTGTGCTATTATTTCGAAAATTTTGTGGATCATTGAGATGTTGAGATAGCTGTTTGAAAACATCTGTCCCAGTAACTTTTGGAAGATATTCTTTGATGACCTCTTTCATTTTCCGGCGAGTTTTCTCAAATTTGTTCGACCCTTGCATAAGAATAGTGGCAAGGAGGTAAAGTCCTCTATTGTTCAAAGAATCAAGGCATGAAAAAAGGTATCTTCTTACATTTTCTGGGTCAGAAAATGACATATCAACTTGACCAGAACAATGCTCTTTTTCAGCATCACCTGCTCCAAAGGCTTTCTTGACACGGGTTTTTGTGGCCTCATAGAACATCTGGGAGCAAGTAGAAAATAAATCATCAACAAGTAGTGAGACGAACAAGAATATTTAACAGCACAAGCCCAACAATGCCATTGAACTACTTAAGAAATTAAGCAAGGAGGAGGTGCAATGATAAAAAAAATTACTTACACACTACATAATATCAACCTTATAATTTACACCGTATAAAATGTATTGTATTTGGGGACAAAAGGTAGATGAGAAAGACATAATTTGATTTGAGCTAATCCTTCTTTGAGTTTTCTTCACTGTGTGAACAAAAATGTTGCATTCTCAGAAAGTTGGGTGCACTATATGCACAATCAAGATACATAGAGTAATTTTAGGTAATTTTATCTTGTTCAGTTGTTCCTAAAAATATGAAATACCAAAATTTAGTTTTGCCCCACAGGTAACAATATAAAATGATTAAGCTTTTAAGAAAAGAAAAGGACTTTATGCAACTATTTGTGATTTTATCTATGACTATATAGAATGTGCAAGTGGTGGCATTGCCTCATAAGTTTGCTGATCCAAAAAACAAAAATATTTTTATGATCCTAATCCTACAGAACTAGAGCTCACAAGCAAAAAAACTCTCAACAATTTCAAGTTAATTACAGTCCATAATCTTCAACTAATATTCCAGTCTAGAAATTTAACCATCATGACAGTGACTAATTGCAGCAATAGACCTTTCAAAACGATATTGTCAATACAACTAAACAGTACTATCAAATATCAATTCATCCATTAAAAATTTCCTATTGGCAAGAAACTCTAGCAGTACTTCTCGACATGGAAAATAACTTACATCGTCTTCCCTGAGCAGTGATTCGGGCAAAGACCTGAAGAGAAAATACCAAAATTATTCATCCCATGAAGTTAAGTTACAATTGGCTCAAAATACAAAAGTTTTGCCAATGCAAAAGAAACTTCCTCTTACCTTTTACTTAAAAAATCTCGGTCTTTTGACTGTTTTTCTGATTCTAAGGTAGGGAGTCCCATCAGCCACCTGCACAAAATCCATTTCAGTTTCACAGTTTTGTGACATAAGAAATAAAGTTAACTAAATTTACAGAAGCTCAAAACAAGTCTAAAACTCACACATTTTCTTTGAATAAGCAACCGAGGTTGCAATAATTCAGCCAATCACACATACAATAATAACAAATCTTGTTCATAAGCTAAAAACAAACCCTTTGTTCTAAGAGATATGAGAACCCCATTATGTCACAGTACTGGTAATGCTCAATTAAACTAAGATTAAACAATAATTGAAGATAAATTTCTCTCTTTTAAGGCTCACATTAACACAGAAATAAACATTAACAAGAAGAACCATGCGCAAAGAGTAATGAACCGATAGAAATCAAACAAAAACAAAACCAGAAGAAATCAAAACGACAAACCTTCTCTTGAGCTTTAGCTGCTTCTCTTGATTCTTAATATGCGACAATATAGTTTCGCAGTCCGTTGGGTAGAAATTGCAATCACTCATCTATACGTATACACTTCAGCCTATAAATTTAATTAGCTAGAATTTACAGGAACAGAGAATTAGGGTTTACAGGAACAGCTCCAATTTGGGCTGATTTGCGCACCAATTCACGGTAAATATCGGCTCCAAGCTTCGATATGATATTGGATTCGAAATCTAGAAATTGGGTGTCGCTGGGAGTAGGAGAGGCGGCAGAGAAGAGAAGAAGAGACGCATCTACGGTTTCTGTACGGTTGAGGGTATTTTCGGTATTTCAAAATGTAACTTTAATAAGGAATAATTACCTATGACTAATCTATCATTGACACATTTTGCAACTGAGTAACTTATATTTTTTCGTAATTATTTCCTACTCTGTTCTTTTCTCCATCCATTTTGTTAGTTAATTTTTTTGTTTTTACAGAAAAACACATCTCTCCTATTGTGCAAAAAAAATTGGAATGACAATTATGAATGTTTGTCGGAAACTTCATTTGTTTTTTGTTCAATCAAGACAAATCTAACACAAATTCAACACAAATCCAACATAAATTCTAACAATCGACAAAAACTTGAAAATACCCGGTAATCAATAGTCAAAATGTAAAAAGGGTATTTTGGTCATTATGTGTGTTAATTGACGGTTTATTTGACGAAAAAAGTGACGAAAACTACATGGCGGTCAATAATTAAAGAAAAAAAATGAAGAGGGGTCGGTTGCAAAAGTTGTTTAATAATTATATTAGAAAATCTTTCTCTGCCGTTGACAGTTAACTATATCGGCGCATAAACCTCAACAGTAGAGAATCTAGGGTTTTAGGGTTCGAAGCTGGAGAGGCCAAATTGACGCCATGGACGCGCTCTTAGGGTTCGAAGCAGAACTGAGAGAGGATGGTCAGCAGACGACATCTTCATGCGGCTACAAGGTTGTCCCCTGGATGAGCTGGGACGAATGGGACTTTGTCAGAGACTCTCTCTTCTCTTCTTCTCCAGATTCCATTGCCCTAGCTCTCGACAGAGTAAGATACTATCATCCATACAGCTGAGGTTGTCGCAATTAGTTTGGTTTGTGAGAAAAAGAGGTGGAAGATAGAAAATGAAGTTTCAATTAGTGTTTGGGTTTACTTTTATGGACTTAGACAAATGATTCAATGGCTGTTTTTGGTTCATTCTTGCTTAATTTCTGGAATCGTATGACTGAGCATTAAGATATGAATTATTTTATGATATTTGAATTCATGATGTTTTTGGTGTTCAGATATCAGCATGGCGAAGCCGAGGATGTCTTCCGGTAGTGATTGAAGTTACAGCATCTCTAATTGAAATTCAGCAAAAAGATCCTTACTTTAGGTAAAAGCCTTCTTCTGGATGCAAGTTGAAAGTTTTGGTTGCTAGTATGCTAGAAGTTGAGGTAGAATTGGTTTGGTAAGATGCTTGTTGTATTGCCAGCTTCTGAAGATGCAATGAAAGAGCTAAGCATGGATATGATATGACATGGAAAAATTTAAAGAAGATTAAGTCTTTCAAGACATTATAAAACTAATGACGCTGATCAGTTCCCTGTCCAAGGCATTGATTAATGAATGTGTACTCATCAGTTCTTAATTGAGGGTTTATTCTATATTGTCCTTTTTTATTCGGGTTGCTTTTGTAGCTTCTTTCCAATTTAAATTTTGCAAGCTTCTAGTGTACAATGTTATACTGTTCTATTTAAGATTTTGTTTTGGTTTGACCCTCATGCCAATGAATTCATGTGTACTTTTGCATAATTGTAGGAAGGACCTAAAAGAAGAATCTTCAGATTCGGACGAAATTCTAGCAATGTTGTATTGCATGGCAATCATGAGGTGAAATTCTTGCTCCTTTCCATCATATTAGTTACTTATGCACTCAGCCCCGGGTATTCAAAATTATATTACATTGATAATTGATTTAAATCCAATATTGCAATTTGCGATGATAACTTATATTCCAAATTTATATACTCTCTCCATCCCAAAATAAGTGTCTTGTCTCCTCTTTTATAAAGTTAGTTACGCATGAATTATCAATAGTGTTCTTATAATAAGTTGGTTAGTATATCTTAAGTTTGTTATAAGTTAAAACACATGTGCGTGGGGATAGAAGAAGAAATATACAACACTAACTAACTTCTCCTTAATATTTATCAAAATAGAAAGCAATACACTTATTTTGGGACGGAGGTAGTATATTATAGTACGTGTCTTGAAAATATTTATCACCTAATCAGTCTGCTCATATAGTTGGTATGACATCAGTCTGCTAATCCGTTGTAATAAAACAATTTTTCATACATTTTTTTTTTCCTGTTTATGTACCGATCTTGAGATGAGTCACTAGAAAAACCTGCAATAGCTCAAAATCTATTTCAGTGAATAATTTGAAATCGTCTAAGAAAACTCAATAACCTAAACTAATATAATGTTGGCGGTATCTTGTTGAGAGTCCCCGATGATCGAATCTTTCAAGATACAATTTTGGTGAGTTCTGCTTTTGCTATGTTTTCTTTGGAGAATTATGTGCATAATAGAGGCAAAGAGGTGGCTTTCCGTGCTCTTATTATTTTAGAAACTGCGTCTACGTACATGGATCTATGATTTGTTTGGTAACCTAGTAAGCTTGCTTCTTTTATTTGTTGAGGGACATTTTATGTGCCCACTGTTGACACATGCTGGTTGTTTAGAAGACATGTGAGAAATGAATAATTCAGTCTTACACACTTTAGTTTTATTTTTGAAGGCTTGTGAACTGTGTTATTGAGAAGACGCGTAAAAAGGAAGAGATGTCAATTGCTATGGCAGCTGATGAAATGCAAATTCCTCGCATGCTAATTGATATTCGTCACGGTAAGTAACTTTAATCATTTATTCCTCATGTGTGTCTTTTGAAGTCATCACGTATCTTCTTCATTTTTGGCTTTGTGAAACCCAAGCATGTGTCATAGTATGAGCTTTAAATTCCTCACCCTATTTCTAGTAGTTGCTACCAAACCCATTTTCTGTGTCTTGTGGGATTATAAACAATGATTTATCTCAATGCCCCATCTATGGTTCTTACTCATTCGTTGTTCAAAATGGTTTGTGATTTTCCAATATTCAAGTTAAATTGAAAACCTAATAAACTTTCCTTTCTGGCAATGCTTCTATTGTAGAGGGTTCTCATCGTGATCTGCCTTCTCTTCGACTAGTTCGCCGTGGCTCCATTATGGTAAAAAAAAATTCAGATTTTCTTTTTGTCTATTGAGCAGCTCATTTCGTTAAGAGATTATTCTTTTGTTAGCATTTGCATTTGCTTCCACTGTAGTTTAATGGTACAATATCTTGTGTTGATGAATTTAGGCTCTTGATTGGCTGAAATCCTACTACTGGGATCCACAAAAGGAGGTGATTCCATTTCAAAGAGGTGGACTTGCTTATACTAGAAAAGAAATTAAGTCTAAACTTAGTGAATTGGCATTTTGCATAAAATTTAAGCAGAGTCGGCGATCAAGTTCTTCAACGATCAAGGGGAAACGTGCGTATTACTTTTTCCTTTTCTTTCCTTTTGCAGATTTAATTGTTATAGGAATGCCCTAGGTTTATTTTCAGCTGAAAGTTCTTGGATCTTGCATGACATATTTCATCTTTTTGCATCAAGCTAACTTAAAATGAAGAAATTTCATATCTATATGAACATCCCTTGAAAGGAATATAACACAAAACACGGAAGCTATGATATGAAAAGTGACAGAATAACCAGTGAATCAGAATCCACTGCTGGCACTGCTGTTTTGTGGTTCTGGTGCTGTTATCTGAACTATCATTTCAAATTTAAATGTCTAGGTTGTCGATGCAGTATATTTAGGTTGCTACTCAAATTTAAATATATAGATTATTTCATTAGTTAAGTGCATGCTCTCTATTTCCAATAGCTGGATGATTATCTCATGGTTACATAAATAACATGGTAATTTGTCGGGTTCTCTTAAATTAGTGTGATGTTTCATGATTTTATTTGTCTGGAAAACCTCTTTCAGTAAGTGCTACATTGAACTCCACTTATTTACTGAAGTCGTAAAGTTATATCACAGTTTACCTAATTTTCTGAATTTATATTAGGTGCTTCATTTGTTGAGTTACTGACTTCCACTTGTCTTGTAGGTGGTAGACCTTCTGATCTGCTTTGTGGGCGTAGCAAGTTCTTCTTACTGGCAACAAACAAGCTCCATACGTCTAAATCTGGGGGTAAGGTATTCTCTTCTTGTACTGTATCTGTTAGATGTTGGCGGTGCTAATTTATCATATTTTTTTATTTCTCTGAAGGCACTTTTAAATTAAGATATTATTGTGACTTTTTGTCCTAATAAATAGAGTTGCTTGAGCACATAATATGAGGTGAAAAGTTTGTTCAAAATCAGTAGCTCAAATTATCTTGTTATACAAATTTATCTAATATTTCTGGAATTCATAGTAGTATATACAGCAACAACCTAGACATTTATCAAACAATATTGGTGTATGCTACTTGAATCCAATAGTAAAACTCCTTAAGATCTTGTATTCTCCTTCTCCACCCTATCATATCTAATGTTATCTCCTCTGTTAAGCCAAATGCTATCATGTCATTCCTCACTACTTTTCGTGCTAACTTAGATTTGCCCCCAACCCCTTTTACTTTTTCCTAACAGAATTTCTCTACCATTCCCTTACCAGGTCTCTAATCTCCTATGAAACACCAATTCGCCCTGTTGGTTGACGAGTCATGTCAGATTCGCATGTCAGACATGGACACTCAAATCTTTTTCAAAACCTTTTTTATTCTGAAGTCTCTCTCCATCAGTCTAATTTGATATTTTAAATGTTAGAAATATTTTGGAATCCCCTTATCAGTTCACTTGAATTTAATTTTCGTTTATATTAAGATTGGATGATTGATTAATTGAGCCTGCTTTAGAATATGTATGTAAACATGTGCTATTATGACGGTGTTTGTCTTTACTAATGGAAGTAAACATGATTTTCAGGTTATAAGACACATATAAAAAAGACATTGAGCAGTCTTGTTCAGTTATATTCTTCTTTCTCATCAGAAGTAGTGTCGCTTTTGTTGGAGTTCTTGCTAAAAGCATCAGTATCCTCAGACTTGGTGGAGAATGATTGGAAAGTTGTAATAACACAATTCTCAAGTAAGGAACCCGAATTGGTCCTGTCTCTTCTCAAGGCAGTACTTGATATGATTCAAACTCGGGAAGCAATGAAATATGGAATTGGTAACTACTCTTGTACATTTGTGATTTTGTTTATGATCTTATTATCGAATTTGCAATACTGTGCCTGTTATTGCAAGTATTTTCTGTTACATGCACCATTGCACCTTATTATTAGGTTGCTTTCACAATCATCGTTCCAAGTACTGTTTTAAAGGTGTTCAACACTACTACTGGTGATACGCATTGGCCAACTAATTGTGGAGTAGTGCATTTGACGCCTGCCAGATTTAAATGTGTGCTCTAAATTTCAAATGATGTAAATAAATCTAACTTTCTGTTTATTATTTTATTTTTCTTCAGGACGAGAACAACTCTCTCTAGAGTATCAGACACAAATCTGTGAAATTGAACGCCTTTCATCTTTGTTTAGATGGCTTGTTGGGAATCTCAAGGGTTTGAAGCCTGTTCATTGCAAAGATGTAGCTTCTAATTCGTCGGCAGAAGTAGATGTACCAAAAGTAATTCTAACACAACTACTGCGAAAATGTCTCCTGGTGTCAGCTACTGGCAACACCCAGCTCATGGATTCAGCCTCGCTTCTTGCAGCTCTAACAGGAAACAACTCGATGATGGAGAAACTCAAAAAGCTATCAATGCTGTATTGTTCAAATTCCGAGAACAATAAAGAAGAATCTTTGTCCTTCAGCACCCATAACGGTTTTATCCAGCAAGAGGAATCTATTATTCAAGCTGCTAAGAAATTAGAGTTGGTAAAATCTCATCGAATGAAAGACAAGATTGTGAAAACAACAGATGGTGATTTGGGAAGTTCAAACAGATGGATTGTGGCAGAATCATGGAACCCTTGCCCAATAGGTATGCTGCCCCGTGATGTTGGTTCTTCTGGCCGTTTGTCTGTTCTGAACTGTAGTATCAATGCTCACAAAAAGGAAAGAGATGTATCCCCAATTAGGGAAGAGGGGGAGCTGAACCAAGTTAGCGTCAAGAGGGTAGCCGATTTTGATGTTCAGCGAATTGGTAACTCAAGTCTTAAGAAGATGCGGGAGACAGTGGATGACTGCATACCCGAAAAAGAGGACGTGGAAAGTGTTGGAGGCCGGTTGATGATTGAGGGGGTTTGGAAGGAAGTTGGAGAAAAAGAGCTGCTCGACTTTCAGTCTCACGTAAGGATTTTGGTGTAACAACTCATAACTTGTGAAGATATGCATAGCCAAAAAAAGTTCATGCATGTCATCAAATTTTGGTGCATTTTTTCTAATATCTATGGTGGTTAAGACACATTCAGCTTCATCTTTTTCTTGTATTGGGTAGCATTTTTGCTTGCCAGCAGATGATTGTCCGTTAACGTTGAAAATACGTGTATTCGGATTTTGTTCCTCAAATAACTACAGGCAAATTGTGAAATATAGGAATTGGAACTGACTGATTTTATAATTATATTTTCAATTTTCCCTACTTTTCTCATAAAAATTATAATATATTTGGTTGACATTTGTTATAAACAAAATTTGTATTTTAAGTTCAAATTTCTGTCATGTGATTCAACAAAAGTCAATCTTCAAAAGTCATGCATTTCAAAGCTAGCAGAAAGCTATTACACTGTAACACCTATATGTTTGATCTTGAAGAAAAAGAAGAGAATAGAAAAGAACATCACACAATGACAGACAAAGATCAAGAGAGAGAGAGAAGAGAAATGCTGCTATACATGGAGGCTAATGAAATATACAAGTAATATCTGGCCACTGTCAATGCAAAACCACCCCCTAAGTAATTTAGAACACCACAGCTCAAAACCCACAGTGGAATCTCCCTTCAGTTCAACAATGCACTGACAACAAATAATGAAAAAATGGGTGTCAAGAACTCCAACCCACCACCACGACAGCCTGCATCATAACCGGACATGGATATGTCAGTCGTTTATTCAGAAACCAGAAAGAGAGTTCATTATGTGCCTAATTGCATAACATCAAAGTATCAAAATCTAGAACCCGACTACAGTGAATCTTGTAGAAACAAAACTATTCTTTCATATCTGTTATTTCATCAACAGAAGATGCAGATGGCACGCCAACTACATAAGAAGCATGTTTCTCCACGTACATAATCTTTTCATGCATGCATGTCCTACCTCCCAAGCTACATTTTAAATGGTGTTGTTAAGTGCTACAGGCATAACCTTATAAAACTCAACCATTTTATGACTTTTTAGCAGCAAATTATTCAACTAGAATGGGATCGTCGGAATGCTTTTCAAATCTATGTATTATCGGGAAAAAAAAAGACCCACCATCTTAATTATCAATTTCAACCCTAGCACTTTGGTTCTATTTTCATAGACTGTCCAAAAGTTGCCTTTAAATGTTTCAATTTACAATTGGTTGAAGTTATGACAAAGATAACCTAGCTGATTCTTAAAGACTTCTGTTGAGTATGACAGCCTTCACTTATATCATTTATTTAGTTCATCTATGTAGGTTTACATAAACTACTCCATTTTACAAGTAAAACAACAAAAGCAAATCAGAGATCAACAAAAAGAATGCAGAAGGCAAAGACATGTACCGGTATTTTTAAAAGTCTCTGATGTTGGCAGTGCAGGTAATGACATTTCTGCAATATTCAGTTGCTGCCATTAGAACCTAAACATTGATAGAAACCGAATACGTACTTCTTATAGAATCCACAATTCCCTGTTTAAAAATAAACAGGGAGACAAAATGGTTTTCAGGTTACCTGGAGCACAAAGAGACAAGGAAGACATAGTAGATGATGAAGGCCATGGAGCAGCAATATTGTCAGTCAAATCACATGTAAAGCTAAAACCCGTTGTGTTATCAAGAACCACGTCTGAAAACAAGCTTCTAAGTAGACACCCTGCATTCAAATTAAAAATATGATTTAACACTAAAGAACTGTGAAAAGAAAAGGTGGAAGGGGAAGGGAACTGGGGATGAGAATACAAATAAGTGCGAACCTTGTTGGCCATAAGCTGCAACAGCACCCATGAAAAAAATCCACAAAACAGACAGACAATAATACATCAGATATGATGAATGACCACAGAAATGGACTATCAAGATAACATTATTGCAGGAAATATTACCTTGGACACTAAAATCTTTCAAATCTACATCACAAAGTTCATAAATATTGGTCATGACTCCACCTCTTCGTAACATGGACCCAAAAAGTGTAGCACACATTATGGCTTGCTTGTTTGTGATTAACATTTGATTTTGTATCCCTGCAATGTAAGTATTTAACGAGCTACAGCAGGATGGACTTGGAGCAGCTACATTACGGCATGCTTTAATTACTTCTGAAGGCTGCTTAAAATCCAGAGGACAAACTGCAAAAGAGTATTTACTTCACTAAAGTGAAACAACTAAACCAGACTGTAATGTATACACAATATATGTTGAAGTGGTGACTAAAAGTGTCCCACATTGGTAAAATA